>JAVYIG010016707.1:0-29813 GCA_035222895.1 Strongylocentrotus droebachiensis | reverse complement strand
GGGGGTTTAAATATATAAAAATACCAAAGGGGGGAGTTTAAACCCCCAACCCCCCCCCCCCCCTGCGTACGCCCCTGGTGCTGAGGAATAAACTATCTATTTCTTGGTCTAGATGCTGAGTGAAAGCGCTCCCTTGAAGCCCTCCAGTGAAGTAGCGTCAAGGGTGATCTTTGAAAGTGCATTCCATGCAGTTACTGTCCGAGGGAAAATGAGTTCTGGTAGAGCTGGGTGCGGGATGGGATAGCCAGCAACTTCTTTGAGTGATACTGTCGTGTGTTGCTGGCAATCATGGGTGCTGTGTAATGGTGTGCATTGATGGCTACTGTGTTGTTTTGGATCTTGTACATGAGGTGGATGCTTGCAGCATTTCTTCTCCTCTCAAGGCTCTCCCATTTCAGATGTTGAATCATGGCCGAGACAACTGGCCATACGACGATATATCTGGAGGGTGAATCTTGCTGCTCGCCTTTGTACTGCCTCGATTTTGGATATATGCTTGTTTGTGTGTGGGGTTCCAGACGGAGCAACAGTATTCCAGATGAGGTCTAACAAGAGAGAAGTAGGCTTGTTGGCGGATCTTTTGTGAGGTTTTGCGGATATTTCTGCTGACTAGTCCCAACATCCGATTAGCTCGGGATGTGATGTTGTTTCATGTGGCCTTGCCAGGACAAGTTGGATGAGAAAGTCAGTCCTAGATACCGGAGATCTGTTACCAACGCAAGAGGAGTGTCTCCTAGCGTGTATTTCGTGATGATGGCTTTCCGACGTAGGGATAATCTGATGTGGTAGCATTTCTCGGTGTTGAATTTCATCTGCCATGTGTTAGCCCATGAATGCAGCCTGTTGAGATCTTGTTGTAGGGCTTGGCTATCTGTGACATCAGTGATCGGACGGTATAGAAGACAATCATCAGCAAAGAGTCGGATTTTGGAAGAGATCCCATCTACTATGTCATTGATGAAGGATATAAACAGAAGTGGCCGAGAACTGTGCCCTGCGGTACCCCCAGAGGTGATTGAACCCATTCAGATGACTCTCCATCTACAACACGTTGTAACCTTTCAGGTAGGAACACCCTGATCCATCTGATAAGGTTGTCATGGATCCCATAGTGGCGGAGCTTATGGAGGAGGCGGTTATGGGGTACACGGTCAAAGGCTTTGGAGAAGTCTAATGCAACTGCATCAACTTGCTCTTTCTGGTCTAGAGAGTGTGCAACATCTTGAGATGTAATGATCAACTGGGTCTCACATGAATGGCCAGGACGAAAGCCATGCTGAGTTGAGTTGAGTTGAGTTTATTGATTTCACATTTCACATGCAGAAATATTACAGATAACAAAATATACATAAAATACATATTGTTTCAGAATTTTAAAAAATGATAATATTAATTGACAAGGTAATCATCACATTTGTTTGACAACTAATATCATTTAAAGGAAACCCAGACAAAAGTACAAACTGTGAATGTGCAGGAACCTATAGAAAAGCAGAGCTTGTAAAGAATAGGTTCCTGGGAGACTTGAAAAATAACAGGGACAGAAAATGTTTATTATAGCTAGAGGTACACAATCAAAATTAAGACGGCAGTAATTTGACAAATAATTGTTTGCGAGTTCAATACAATACAATACAGAAAAAAGAAAGAAAAAGAAATACATTAAAACGAAGAGGAGTAACGAGCCGATAAATAGCAGAGTATGCACCTATCTCTACCACACATGTTTGCACCACCTGAACGTTTACAAAAACCGAACAATAGAAATCATGAAGTATCCATTCCTTTCCTGAAAAAAATTTAACTTATGTCACACAGGCAAAAGAACGACTAAGATTGCAAATGAATTGTACAATGAATTGTAAAATGGTACATGTTATAAGAAAAAAAGAACAGTATACATAAAATCTCTAGTCATCATTATTATTGTATGCATTCAACAAATGTAACTTGAGTTTATATTTAAATTGATGAATAGAAGAAGAGTGAAGTAAATCAGGATGAAGATTGTTCCAAAAAGACGGACCAGTATACACAATTGTTTTTTGAGAAAATGAAGTGCGTAAAAGGGGGATGTGAAAATCATTCCTTTTCCTGGTAGGGTATGAATGAATTTCCAAGTTCTTAGTGAAAAGAGAAGCAATAGAATCAGGCAAATAATTTGTTGTAAGTTGATACATGAAAATACCCAAATTATAGAGAAATATATCAGACACATGTAAAAGGTTATTGTTGAAAAATAAGATGTTAGAATGTGACCGGAAACCAACATTGTGAATTATTCTCAGGGCTCTTTTTTGAACATCATTGAGAATATTATTTTCGTCATAGTGATCCATGATATTGCTGAAAATTACATGTTCGAGCAGTTTACTGCAGATGGACGTGATTGATACAGGGCGGTAGTTGGAGGCCTTGCTCCTGTCTCCTTTCTTGAAAATTGGTGAGATGTTTGCAAGACGCCAGTCAGATGGTACTGTTCCTGTATCTAGAGATTGTTCAAAGATAAAGGTCAGGATCGGTGCAATGTCTTCAGCAAAGAATTTCAAGATCCTTCCTGGTATGCCACCTGGTCCTGTGGCTTTGCTAACATTTATAGCTTTCAGTAGCGTGACAATGCCTTCCATAGAGATTTCTGTCTAAGATCTGGAATGTTCGAGTTATCCTCCAGTGTGAAAACTGATTGGAATTGGTCGTTCAGTGCAGTTGCTGTCCCTTTTGTCTGATACAAGCGTTTACCACACTTGAGGGATCCAACCCCAGATGACTCTTGCTTTGTGGAATTAATGAACTTCCAGAATGCTTTGTTGTTCTTGTCATCAGGAGAGAACATCTTGTTTTGATAAATCCAGTAGTTATGACGAAGTTGAGATCTTAATTCTTTCTGATAATTCTTGTACTTAAGCCAATCATCTGGTGTTTTTAAAGCTTTAGCTTTATTGTACAGTCTTTGCTTTCTTCTGACTCCTCTCTTTAGTGTGTTTGTGATCCAGGGACTGGTTCTTTTATTTCCAGACATCTTTGTTGGAATGTAACTCTCCATGAGGTCCTAAATCTCTGTTTTGAAGTCATCCCAGTTCTGTTGTACTGTTCTAGGTTCTGGTATGCTACGTAGGAAAGAAGACTGAAACTTGAGGAGATCTGCACGCATGCCGGTTATATCAGCTTTATTATACATGAATACTTTCCGAGCTTTCTTCCTTGAGATTGATGGGATTGGTTAACTCTAAAGCTCACGATGTCGTGGTCACTGATACCTGCTGTGACTTTGCACTCATCAATGAAGGCTGGGTGGGTAGTGAGAACAAGATCAAGGATGTTCTTTGTAGCGCCTGCTGTTCTGGTAGGCTCTTTGACCATCTGCTCCAAGTAAAAGTCGTTGCATATGTCAAGAAGGCAAGAGCATTTTCTTCCTTCGTTAGCATAGGGCTTAACTGTGCGGTTGGACCAATCGATGTGAGGTAAGTTGAAGTCACCAGCAACAAGTATGGTCGAGTTTCTCATGCTACTGGAGATGTACTGCGGGGATTCAGAGAGGTGTTGGAGGTTTTCCCCGTCCGAGTTGGGAGGCCTATAGAATACTCCTATGAGTAATGGCTTAAAACCTTGAATTTGTAGAGAGATCCACATCAACTCAGCATGCGATGTACAAATGCTGCATTCAGTAGCTATGAAAGTATCCCTTATCATGATGAAGACTCCTCCTTTTCTAGCACATGTCCTATCCTTTCTGTATGTGGTAAAGCCTATTGGAGTGACCTCAGAATTAAGGATGTCTGGTTTTAAATGCGACTCTGTTCCAATGATAACGTCAGGTTTGTGATCGTCTATCATTGCTTCCAAGTGAGGAATTTTGTTGTAAAGTCCATCACAATTGACAAGGCTACATTTAATACTTTTGCGGGGACGCATGTTCCTGTCCCTATTTGTAGGTTGTTTAGTATTCGGTGGAGGGCGTGGTTGCAGTACCTTGTTGATAATGGAACATTCATTTAGCTTTTTACAATCATCACAATACCAAGGTTCTGATTGGTTTTGGATTAGTTTGTACTGGTCTCCAGATAAGTTGGCACATTTAATATGATACCGTTTGTTACATAAGTCACATAGCACTGCTCTATGAGATTTGGCAACTGCATTGTGGCATTCCCTACAGTTTTTTTTTACTGGGCCTGGGTTAGGTTGGCAATCTCCAGACATAATTATCATCAGGAGAAAGACTGTATCTTCCTTCCTTCTCTTATACATCGGTTTTATTCTTGGGAGCCCCGCCCTACGGGACTGCCATGTACAGTTCATCAAAAGAGAAGTGGGCCTAAATCTAAGACTGAGAAATGAGGGTGTCTTGGTGTCAGACACATTGACATTTGAATCACCATCCTCTCCACATAAAACATTGATTAGTTGACCAAGAAAGAGCAGGATGAGTAGGATTGTACACTGTCTAGTTGCAAATACAAGGAAGGGAGTAGGCCTAGGCCTACGTTTGTCTGTTCCCATCGTGGCAAATTACATTTTTTACTGTTTTTACTGTTCTCCTACACTTAACTACCTTACAGGGTTAGGTTAGCAATCTCCAGACAGAATTATCATCAGGAGAATGATATGCCTACTGGATATGCCTACTGGATACGCCTACTGATACGCCTACTAGATACGCCTACTGGAATGATACGCCTACTGGATATGCGCTCATGAAAGTTATGTAACATTATTCATGTATGCACCAACTGTACATTCCATGATAGGCAGGTGGAAGTATTCTTTTCAAGAGGGCAAACAAAAGGTATTCATGAAGCACATCTAGGACTTTGGCAGTTATTATTCTAATATGCTCAAAGTGGTACTTTTCCATGTGTAAAAGATCTGTGGATATTTGGGGTCATTTGTACCATGTGCTATCTGTAAACTCCCTTATTGTTCCTCGCCTGTGGAATTCTCTCCCATCATCTATTCGCGAAATTGACAACCTGGAACACGTCAAAGCTTCAATGAAAACTCACATCTTCCTTCAGACATTTAACGCTAATTTTATTGGAGGAGCTCACGCCTTTGAATGTTTTTAACACATATATGTGACCCGGCACCACAAAACCAACAAAAAGTCGCAACCAGCGATTCTCCGTAATCAGCTAAAATGTCAATTTAGGTGAAAAAAATAGATTTTAGTTTTTTTGCATTTTTCTGAAAGAGTGGTCTTTTCTGTACCTAGTATCAAAATTTGGAAGTCTAAAACATAGTAGAAGATGTGTTTTAAACGGTTTTTCTAGACCAGTTTTTTTCGCACAGCCTTCGGTCTCTTCCAAAATTTGATCGCTTTTCCCGAGCGAAATTATCGTAGTCCGGAAATGGTCGGTCGTTGCTAACGGGTCGTGCTACGCGGGCTGTGATTGGTCCGTTATAGCAGTCAGTGCGGCGCGCCATTTTGTTTGTATCCGCTTTCACATCCGAGTTCCAGATTTGCGTTCGTCTTATATTCTCCGTTAACGACTTCGAGTAGCTTGATTGTACATCACATATCCAGAATTTGTTGATCAAGAGTAAGAACATTATTTTTATACATTTGAGAGTGACAAGTTGCGAAAAAGTCTACAACGTCGTTACAATGCCAGGTTTTGTACGTGAGCAGAGCCGTGGGATGGTACCGGGGTGCACCAACGCAGTCATAGTAAAAATAAAACAGTAAAAAAACAGTGTGGGAATTAAGTATAAAGCAAGTTCATAATGTGGTTACAAATAATTGCCCAGATGTATACAAAACAAGATAGGTGACAAGCAGTGTTATGTAAGGGGGAACAAAAAGACTCCGGGTCCACCATGAATAGGCATTGTCTAGTGCAGGTGTCTCGGCACTATGTTGCAGTTCACTTAATCTGTCCAATTACAACTCTATACATTTACAACATAATAACTTTTGAAAGACTTAAGTCCACACATTGAAACCTCAGAAACATAATGAACAGACTATGTTTGACCATCAGGCCAAATTTCAGCCTAATCTGAAAATCTCTTCATAGTGGTTGCTATGGCCTTTTGATTCACCCTTCTATTGATTTCCCTGTGGTTTGCTTGCTCCGCATGCTTGAATAGCCCCAAACTTTAAAGCTCTCTTTCTCACAATTTAATACCAGTAACCTCCCTCACCAGCTCTTTTCATTCACTAAATTGAAAGGGTTAGGAAGCTTCAATTTGGACAAGTAATATACCATTTTAATGAGGAGAACTTCTTCTTTCATATAATCAGATGAAATCAGGAAAATAATTTTTTGCAACTTTTTGGTGGTTTTGTGGTGCCGGGTCACATATATGGCGCTAGTCAAATGCTGTTCATCATCATCATCATCATCAAACGAATAATTAATAACAAAGCTACATAATACATTTTGATTTAATTTAATTTAATGTTTTTGTTTATTCACGGTAAAAGCCCAGTTCAGCTGTTATTATGTTTTACAATGGGGCCGTGCATATACATTAAAAATACTAAGTAAACCCAAGAAAGTATATATCATATAAAGAATAACAAAATAGTAGAATAACTGATGACACACCAAGAAGAGATAAATTATATGAGTTCGTATGCATGTATACGTAAATATAAGTTTGTTATAATTTGGTTTTAAAACGCATATTGTAAAGAAATATCAAATAATTTTAAACACGACATAAATATGATAAAGGATGCTGAAATATGATATGAATATAAAGGAAATACATAAAATATGGGTTTTCTAAATATAAAAACATTTTTTATTACGATTAAAAAACAACAACATTGCATTACCAAGTTGTATTTAGGCCAAAAAAAATAAAAAAAATAAGTCAATTATATTTTTAAACCTATAATATACAAGGGTGGTAAAAATTAGTATTAGTAAAAATATATACATACAATTGAGTGTACCTTTCCATCCCACTATCACTTTCTGTAACAAAAATTAAAATTTGTGGAGGGGGGCATCTATTGTATTTAGCCAATTATTTCATTTCATTTCATTTCATTTCATTCAAAGGGACTCAGTAACATTGTTCAGATGAGAGAAAACGGTGCTAAAGTAGTTACATCAATGCTAAATGTACAATTGTAGATAATCTAAAATATTGAGCTCAACAGATTAGTATCAACGATAACACTTGGGAAAAGCTAATGTGAACGATTCTTAAATTCTCCCAACTATGATATTATTATAATCAAAATGAATTTTAGGTGAATGTAAATCATCACAACGCAATTAATTGGCTCTATGTACCATTCTAAACTATTAAGTGTTGAAAGATTTAATAACAACCTGTGTTATGTCTTATTTTCATTGAAAACGGTTGGAATAATTCAAAAATTGGTCGAAGAATTTACTGTTAGAGGGAGATACACATTGACGCCTCAAAGAAAATCATAAATATCTGGGGAAAATGCATATTTTTAAGATTTCCTCTATCAGAAAAACTCGTTAATTGATTGAAAAAAAACACACATAGGAGGTCTAACAATAATTAACTGAATAAACTAGTATCTCATCGAATGTATCTAAGACTAAGAATTAATTCATTACAAAATTAAAGGAATGCAACTAATTAGATGAGGAAGATATTTGCTGTGAAGTTTTGTTAATCGAGAATGTAGCTCCTTGCTATTAATCTGAACATTCTTCGACAGTATTTAGATTGTGGTTTTACGACGGCTAGCTAGTTTCCAACTGAGCGAAGGTAATATTGTGGTGTTAAGAATAAACACATTTCATGTAAATATGGTGCAGTCAAGTTATGAATTGTTTTAAAGGTCAAGAAAGTCAATTTTGTATTCGCAATTAATAATAAATAATAATAGCTAGTTCTTATATAGCGCTTTTCAGGACCGAAGGCCCTCTCAAAGCGCTTTACAGATATATATATATATTATTACCCCGGTCATCGGATTCAGGCTTACCCGCACCTAATGTATGCACATTCTCCACTCCCTGGGGAGGATTTCAGTCATGCGTCATTTTTACAAGCGCACACTTGCAAATCTAGGCACATTAGCTTTCGCATCCTACCGGGTACCCATTTAACACCTGGGTGGAGAGTGGCGAATGTAGATCAATGTCTTGCCAAAGGACATTAGTGCCGCGGTGGGACTTGAACCGCGGACCTTGTGATCCACAGTCCGGTGACATATCCACTCGTCCACGACACCTGAATTATAATGTATTATAATAAATCGCTTGATGAATTTCGTGATAAGACATCTGTCGATGGTGACTTTATTTTTTTGTTTCATTTATATGTTTATTTATGCATGTTCACAATTTCATAATTCACTGGAGTTAACATCACATACAATTTAACAAAAATATCAAATCAGTTTAAATTTTAAAATCCATTTGAATTGACTTTACATAAAATAACAACGACAAGTTGCAACTAGTATACAGTTTAAAGAATAAACATACAAAGTTGATGAAACATAACCATATAGAGCTTGAATCGTTACAACACCTTTCAAATGTATAATATATCTTGTACAGTACCCCAAAAAACGAAATCATGGGGGGGGGGGTGGATATTTTGCACATGCTGGGTCAGTTCTAAGGAATCATTACCAGAGCCTCTTAAAGAAATAGCAACCGTGAACTCATTCAAGTCTTCCCGTAAAGAAAACCCCATCCCAAGAAATAACTTTACTTATTCTGAGAGATATATTATAATCTTGCCATACAATATTCCCCACTGAAGTGTATGAGACAAGCATTAAGCAAGAATAATGTACCGTTTCTCAGCACCACAAGTCTTGCCATTTTCTTGATAACGTGACGTACTATGTAAAGTCGTTTATGAATGAAATGTTCTGAAATATATGAATGCCCATGTGTGTGTGGTGATGAAGCATTTCGTTCACCTGCTATTATCCTCGGTACTACAATTGCCAGAACACAAATTGTACAAATAAGTTGGTGCTCTTCTGGGGTGAAACTTTCTCATGAATGAAATGATTTTTAAACTGCTATACTCTAGTTTTCTTAATGAATTAGTTACAATTGTTTCCCTGTTCTATATTTTCACCAAATATAATTTTTATTTTCTCAGCTATGATTTTTCCTCATTAAAAAGTAAAGGTTTTGTTGTTGATCTAAAGAAAAGTCTTTCCAACTAAAACAAGGTGCATACAAGATCTACAACTGCAACTAGTACGTCACATTTTCATGAAAATGGCTGCGCCCATGTCATGCTAAGAGGCATTACATCATGCCAAGAATATCTTCATTTATATATATCTTGTACATTTTCGTAAGGAATACTGTACATGACAGGGTAGGAATGCATCTCATTATTCAGAATGCCAACACTTGTTCTTTGGGGGTGAGTATCCATTAAAACTCACCTGTTAAAAAACGCCTTTGACTAATTAAATATTCTACATTTCATCTTTGTATTCATGTATATTTCCTCATTTGTGTCTACCTATATCTTTGATGTACACTGAAATTGAATAATTTCATGCGCTCTGTATTAAAAGATTAAATACTAAGTCTGAATACAGTTTTTTGTTTATGTATACTCTCAACGTCTTGAGCATTTCTGCAAAATTGACTCTGGCGATTTACAAATAGGATTATTAAAGATGAAGTTGAGTTCTGGTCATGCGATTGCATTGTGAAAGAAACGGTGTGGAATCGACCAGAAAAGGTTGATCATCTAGCACATAAGAATTCGTGTGTATTGCAAGGTTCTGGAATCATCAAAATGATAAGAAATTGGGCCAAGTCTTGGTAAAGTTACAAACACTGTACACAGAAAGATGTATAATTATGGGACTACACGAACACGTGGCGTAAAAATCCTACCCTGGATTTTTACGATGTTACATGACATATTTATAATATGAAGGCATTTGAAGAGCCATGCTTTTCATGGAACATGTCTTAATATCTGATGTTCTTCCACACTTGCATAATAAGAATGATAACGCTCACAAATTATTTTTCACCTCTTCCCAGAACTCAACCTTCTCTTTAAATGATGGCCTTTCAAAAAGTTAGCATGAAGGCTTTGGGTATTAATGATAACAAGGTGATTTGTTAACGCTCATAATAATTAATCTTTCTACACTCTAAAAAATATTCGGCAAAAAATTGCCCAACTTTTACCCAACATGAGGGCGATTATGTGTCCAACCAACTGTTGGGTAAATTAAAGATTTTGCATGATTTACCCAGTGTTGGGTAAAAAGAAAATACCCAACTTTTAACCAAGAAAAATTTACCCAATCAGAAATTCACCCAATTCTCACCATAATGTGTAGCATATATAAGATACTAGTAGGACAAATAAGTTGGATAAAATATTACATGCAAAAGGACATTAGTGTCGCGGCGGAACTCGAACCGCGGACCGCGAGATCCACAGTCGTGTGACATATCCACTCGACCACGACACCTCTAATTTAAGGGTATACCCTTATTGTTGTATAATAATGTTGCCCGACTTACGTTTGCCTTGTTACATCTGCCCAACTTATATTGAAGATGTAATTGGGTAAGTACATGTAGTAAATAATTGGGAGAAAATAACCCAAATGTTGGACATAAATGGCCTAACTCTAATTTGCCCAATAACATTACCCAATTATTTCATCGGTTACTACGTTGTTGGTAGGAAATAACCCAATTGTTGGACGACATTTGCCCAACATCGATTTGCCAAGTAACACCTACCCAACCTATTTTTTACCTTTCATGAGGTAACTTCATAAAGTAAATGGTTGGGAGAAAATAACCAAATTATCTGACAAAATTTGCCCAAATTCGATTTACCCAGTAACATCTGCCCAACTGTGTATCTAGGCGGTATGGTGCCAAGATATGATTATCACCAGTTTCTCCTTCAATCGTTATACCAATAGTGTTCTCAACAATTAACTCGCCAAGAAAAGTCGTGTTCTCATTTATAGAACGAGCATTTCGGTGATTGACGCGTAACTGAGAAGCGTCACACGTAGTTCTTGCTGGAACAGGATGCTGTGCTTAATCAGCAGCAAGGAATCATACTGGTGTAGAAAGCGGAGTGTTGGCTCAATCAGTAGAGCGTCCGCCTCACAACCGGGAGGTCGTGGGTTCGAACCCCGGCCGCGTCATACCAAAAGACGTTAAAAGATGGGAGGCGTTCAACAATACGGGATAGAGCAACGTCGATCTGGCGCTGCTCAGTGGCTGCCGGGCTCACGATCAATTGGGCAAAAATAATTTCCGTTTCGGTTTAATAAAATTTGGAGTGGACTATTAGGCTATTATTATTATTATTATTATGTGGGAAACTATTACATTGCTGGCCCCAGGAAACAACAAAAGTAACACAGAAGAAGAATTTAAGCCACCCAATATTCTTATCATTGACCTTCACTCAGACAGTATAAGATGTGGTCAATGGAGGTCGAGGCTAAGTGAACATGAATCAATGTAACATTACACGTACAATGTAAGTTCAAAGGCTGCATACAGTGACTTTTTATCAGCGGCTGAAAAAAAAATAATGTTACACCTTCAAATCTAAGAACATCATATGGAGGAATCCTGTCGGACCGTGGTACACTTGAAGAAGGGACTGTTGACGTTCGCTATTAAACTTTATTATCAATCCAACTATATAATGGAGAACAAAGAGAGCCTGCGGGAATAGGCAGCTTATCAGGCGTCACACACCATCCAAGTGAACGTTCTCAGCCCCTTCATACACAGGCATCTTGGCTGTTTTGCCTTTGGCTTTGGCATTCTGTCCCCACCAGAAGTATTGTATGTCAACGCTGATGAGTTTCTCGGAGGCATCTAAATTGGAATGCTGCATCATCTCGTAAACCAGTCGACAAACCTGCGTTAATAAAAAGAAAAGTATCTTTATTATGTTTTTGTTGTTGCATAGGACATTTTCGTGCTATAACTTGACAATTTAAATTTAAAAAAAAAGAAAAAAATGTTGCTTGTTTAATAGTTTTTGAACGGTCACAACTTTCCGTTTGTGATTTGTGATTCGATATCGATACGCAGTTTTGTGAGATGTGGGTGACCGAGCATAAGAGGAAAAATAGGATTGTGAATTGTCCAAATTGTTCACGTTGTTGAACGAAAATGGTGACCTACTGACTGAGAGTTCATTGTTTTCTAACTTATACCCCCTTCACATACACTGATTTTTCTTACGAGTCCTTACGGATCACCAACTCGTAGTCAGTCGGTAGCATTCGTAAATGATTCGCTGGTATCCGTAAATAACTCGTCAGAACTCGTAACAACTCGTAGACACTCTTAAGGATCCGTGAAAGGAGAGGCAAATTTGTTGACATGTCAAAAATCTTCTTATGATTGCTCGTAACCAACCATCACCATCCGTTAACCGCTCACGACAACACGTAACCATCCGTAAACTGCTCGCAAGAATCCGTAAATGACTCGTAACAGATATTTGTAACGATTCTTTACGGTTAGTTTACGATTTGTTTTACGGATTATTTACGGATTATTGCGAGCAGTTTACGGATGGTTACGTGTACTAACGTGTTGTTTATGATTTTATTCGGGTCATTTTACGTTAGCTTTATATAATGATAAGGGTTATTACGAGCATTTTACGTGTAGTTATGAGTACTTTACGATTAGATACGTATACTTTACGTATGCTTACGAACTGTTTACGATTTAGGGAAAGGTATAAAAGCTTCAAATTTGAACACTTCATTTTCAGTTGTTATTTTTTGGCTAAAAATCGTAAGGACTCGTAAATACTCGTAACTTACTCGTAACAACACGTATACAGGTCGTAACTAACACGTTAGTTCCTCGTAGTTATCCGTGACAATTCGTAACAAATCGTGGACTGTTGCCGAAATTACATCGTAATAACCCGTAATAATCCGTAATAAACCGCAAACGGCTCGTAATAACTCTTAAACCGGTCGTAAACGTGGCCAAATCGTGAGGATCGGTGAAAGATCCGTGAATTTGGGCGATCCGTAAGGACTCGTAAGAAAATCCGTGTATGTGAAGGGGGTATAATAGAGAAGGTAGGGAAATACAGGAAAGCTTTTGAAGACTAGACGTCCTGGTGTGCTGCAAACTGTGTGTGTGAGTTCTGGGCACAAAAGGCGGATATATCACAAGGTACTAGCTGGGCATGTATGATAATGACGCACCTTATTCAAGGATTGAAGTTGCACATTTTGGTATAATTGTTTCTCGACTGCTCGCCAGTAACCGAGGTGAATTCCTGTATTTCAAGATTTTTGCACTACTTCTTGCAGGGTTGAAAATAGCTCATCCAACATGTAAGAAGGAACCTATGACTCCAGACATTCTGAACAAGGTTGTTAATAGGTACGGTTATTCCAATTGTTTAAAGGATGCCAGACTGTGCGTTATGACGCTGTTAGCTTTTAATATGCAGGCTTTTTGTAGGCATGCTGAGCTAGTGGAGGTCAGAGTGTGTGATATCTGTGTACATACTTCACATGTCAAATGTTTCGTTCAGCATAGTACAACTGACCGATATCGAAAAGGTGCCTGGGTAATCTTTGATGCAACAGCCAAACAAACCTGACCAGTTGCCATATTGAATAATATCCCCAAGCCTATTATTGAATCATTCCAATCAATAGGTATAACACTTTAAAGTTACCCACCTCTCCTCCAAACTAATAGTAATAATGATAATAACAAAAATAATAATAATAAGAAGGAATAGGTATATGTATGAAACGCCCCCGCCCCCCCCCCCTACTCCGTGATCGGAGGGACCGCATGCGTGTTACCAAAATGTCCTGTAAAGGGGTACTTTTCACGCACCAACGTCCGGCTCGTAGTACACAAAAGCCCGTTTTACACACCGGATTTAGGGGTGTTTTCAAAAGGAGGGAACATGCATATGCGTACCCTAAATAACACTGAGTGGGGGGGGGGGGCGGGGACACGCCTTTTTAAGTTGATCGGAATAAAAATGAATAGGTAGATGAATGAGTTCAAGAAAGAATGAATAAATGAATAACAATGATATCGTAACATGGAAAATAAAATTGCCGAAAATTTAGAAATACATACATTTGAAGAGCACGTGCAAACAAGAAAATCCGAACGAGCCAGAAGATGTAGGTCTACGATGATACCCATCAATGATTCCTCTGACCATCTTAATGATACATTGGCTGACTGAGATATATTATTATCACTCACAAACACATAGCCAGGATATCTGTCAAAGAATAAAATCATGTTGCAATTTACTTCTCAGCGTTGTCGTAGTCGTCGAATGGTTTAGACCATGTTTGGCCAACCCGCGGCCCGCAAGCTCTTCTGGTGCGGCCCGCGGAGCTTTGAAAAAGTAAAAATAAAAAAATCTCATGAATGAAATGCGGTCCGCTTAGCAGCAATAAAATAGGGTTACAAATTTACACAAAGCTATCTCTATTTCCATACTTTGTTTTCACTAGTCACAACATATTGACTCGTTACTTGGTTGATACAGAAACTCAATACAATTAACGACATTAACATCACTCGCCGTGTTAATTTCAGTTTGTAATTTCCGCACGCAGTAACGTTTGTAAATATACAAATGTTGTGAATCGAGAAATATGTTTCAAATGACTTGACATATTATTGACCGGTCTGACTTGCTGAAACTCTTCCATCAAATGCAGCCCCAGAAATCACTCTAGAAAGTAAGCCTGATTTTTTTCCTCACTGATTTTGTTGTTTGCTTGTTTGTTTTTGCAAAACTGCAGGTGTGTACACGTATCGCATGATAGTGTGGGTGTGGGGGTGGGGGGAAGAGTATCTACACTGTGAAAAGGTTGTGCAATATTTGTTAAACACTTAGCCTAACGTTGTGCCAATAGTCAACCCAACCATCTATTGGGCAATATTTTGCCTAGTGGTATTGGTAAACGTAAGTACCGTACTTCACACGTGCATAATGTTTTCGTATTTTGACTAACATTTGGGCAAAGATATGACCCTTCAATTGCCCGACTACGGTAGCCCACTTGTTGGGCAAATCTTGACCAGCTGTTGGGCAAAATACGAAAATATTGCCCAATAGATGGTTGGGTTGGCTATTGGCACAACGTTGGGCAACGTGTTGAAAAACATTGCCCAACTTTTTCACAGTGTACGGCCCGCCAAGTTATGTCAATCGTTAGCTGTGGCCCGCGAGCTTTAAAAGGTTGGCCACCCGTGGTTTAGACAGTAGAGAATGATGCGAAGGTCATGGGATCGAAGCCGGGCAAGGAAATTCATAAAATGCTTGTGAAAATGTGATTTATTCGACATATGCAATTTCATATCTTCGTAGAACTTTATTGATCAATCTCTATGAATGTTTAGATTAATCAATAACGTTTGGAGAAGATAGAAACAGTATCTATTATTGATAATAGATCATATTGTCACAATAAATTCATTAAAAGAGGTGGAAGATAATTTATTCCAACTTCATGGGCAATAACGTATTTCCCTTTCAAAGCAACATACATTTTTCCCTAATTGCTTTCTCCTCCCGCGTGTTAATCGTGTGCCAGAAAGGATGCGAAAGTATTTTTTTTTACAGAATTGTGAGCATCTCAAAAAGGCGCTTGGCTGTAATGCTTCAAGGAGACTGGAGAATTCCAATACACACCTCAGCGTCTACATTGTGTGCGATCAAGCCTCAATTCGATGACCGGAGTGAAAAGGTTTCTATAAGGCCATCAAGACATCGTTTCATGTTTTAGGGGCGATATAAATTCACAATATTATCATCAGATTAAATTACAACGCATAACTAGAATACAATAAACGCTGAAGCTGGTTCTGACATACATATTAAATTACATGTTGACTGGGATATCTTAATGTCACTCACGATTCACGAACATATAATTATGATAGATTTTAATAAAAAATCTTATTGGAAATAATGATATGGAGCTAGAATAATTAACTAAAATTTCCAACCTATTCACCATTCAAGAAATGAATACTAAATTCTACGGGTCTCGCTCTTTACAGGTTGCATCGGCCGAACTTTGGAATAAACTACCGAAAAACCTAAACAATTGTAGAACTGTTGAAAACTCTAAAAAGCGTCTTAAAACTGTTCTTGTCAAAAATACTTTCCAATGTTAAAGAGAGGAAGTATGTTGAGCACATCTCACTCTTCTTATGTTACTATATCCACCTTTCCTTCTTACTCTTTCCTACAGCCCATATAGACATATCGTAATATATAAGTACGGTATTATTATATTATATTATTATTATTATCAGACTAAACTGACTTTTAAAGAATTGAATTTAGACTTAATATGTAAGTTTTCCTTTTACATGACTTAATAAGTGTTAAAAAAATATCACCTTGGATGTCTATCAATTCTACGGCATGATATACTTCTCAAGCATTTGCTAGAAGCTATAGTTAGAGTATGAATAAACATGATGGACAATTTATACTATTCACTTTCGAAATGGAAATAGTTTTGTTTAATCATTGTCAATACTAATATGTATTTGTTTCAATTATAACTATACATTTCTCTTGTTGAAATGGCGATTCATAATGCTGGGTTGAAGTCATAAAGAAATCTTGTTTTTTTCATCTAGTAAAAAATAAGTAGTTTAAGTATATGTATGAACTCAATTTTACAATATGGCCTTAAGCCACGAAGGCTGTCCTAAACTCACCTTTTCCTGGCTTCGTAGAGCAGACCGACCTCGTCTGTTGCTAAGAAGACTCTCCTGACGGACACTGCTTTTATCTTCTCCAATTCCTGGTAGTATTTCTTCACATGGTCCATATACTCCTCGATACCATGAAATTTGGCTTCCCAGTTGAGTTTATCTGTCCGCCTGACATGAATGCTTTTTTGGGGGGATGGGGGAAAGATTATTGTGAAAGCCATATCAACAAGATGCTCGAAAGAACTCCACCCCTCAGCTCGTTTTTTCTGACTGTTTAAGCTAAAAATACACTTCATGTTATAACAGGTCTTAATCAATGCTACACGTAAATTTCTCTATACTGTGTACTATTTGGCGATATGTGTTATTGTGTGATATAAATTTACCGATGTTAAAAGGTAGCTTAGAACTGTCTAATCCGTTCGATTATTTATGTGTTAAAATTTAAGAATAAGAAGAAAAAAATACCCGACATTGCATGCATGCCCACTGTTTACACACTTTCATTTGCAGTGTACAATTACGAATTAAAAATTGTGTTTCCAGACTAGTAGTAGTAGATAACAGGCACTTGGCGGATTTACGTATAGAGCTACTAAATATGATATGTTCTTGGTTAGCGCTCATGTCTGTCAAACCTGACACTCCTGGCGCTCCACAATTATTACCCCGGCTTTAAGGCCGGCTCACAAAGTAGCGGTAAAGAGCCCGCGAAAGGCGACTGGCGTAAAAATTACAACATTTTGGTGGTAAAGCAAAAGGGGAAAAATCAAATTTCGCTGACGGGTGGGAACGACCTTCAGCGACCACACGACGGCAAGGGACGAATGGCTGCGGCAGGGAACGGAGTCTAGCGACCAAAATAGGACGTTGTCTGGGCGGCGAGTGACGATGTCTCGACGGACCCCGGCAACAACGAGGCTGGCAGCGGATTGGCTGGCGGCTAGGAACGGCGGCTGACAGTGGGTTGCGGCGACGATGACGTGACTCAGTGGCCAACATCAAAGCCTGTGTGTGTGCGGGTCACTGACGTCAAAAAACGTGAAAAATCGCCCTGAAAGTTTAAAATCGTGGACCATCGTTGCAAAATCGTAACCCATCGCAGACCGCCGTTACAATGCCGCAGGTACTCAACGAGATGTGAGGTCACTTGCCGTTGTTTTTGCCGTCAAGGATCGTTGACAAACACAACGACTACCAACGAAACAATTTTTGTTGCCGCCATAATAATTATGCTGATTTGGTTAAACTTTATTATAGCGCGAATTAGGCGAAACATAGCAGCATGTTAGCTCGAGCGAGCAGCATACATCCAGCTATATATAACAGCCTAACCGTAGGCGGAGATAGGCCCTGTATTGTAGAGGGGATTTCATTCATAAGGCCCTCTATCGTTCTAAAGTGGAAAGTCTTGTTGTTGTTTTTAAAGTGGGATATACACGTCGTGCATTACCGCTGGCCTGAAGCACCAATTAGGATTCCTGCCGACACATGTCATGATAAGTTTGAAGAGTAATAATCAATGTATCATTTTGTTCATTTGCTGACCAAATATGATGTATTTCTGCAAAGTTATGCTGCTTCAAAGAAGGGTTTATTGAAGACTTTTTTGTTGTTGCATGCACTCAAACTTTGCTGGATCCTGACCCATATTAAACATGGATTAAATACATTTTATGTGCACTGGAAAGCCAATATTGTGGGGCAAATGTTGAAACCAAGTTTATTTGGGCTCAAAAATCGAGTTGTTTTCAAAGTTTTTATATTTGTAAAAAAAAAAAAATTAACGTGGAAATTGGAGAGCTCTATGGTATGAGTCAAACCGGTCCAAGGACGCCGTATTAATGAAATAGACGTGTTTTGCACGCTTGCCGTTAGGCTGATTATAGCGAGTTTTTGCTCAGCGACGGACAGACCTTCTACGACGCGGTAGAACACAGACCGCCCTCGTTACAATAAATTATTTCATTTTTCGGTGGATGCGTCACCGGCAACGCACAATAACTTTGCAATGCAATGACAATGCCCTGCCACGCAATACAGTACAGACGCGACTATACACGACTAGCACAACTTCGCTCGACCAAGCCGAAAAACGGCTTTTTAACATATTTCACCAATTCATCATTCAGTTTTAAAACCATTCATGTTATAACCATATTTATGTTGTAACAGTGAAGAAACAATAACCAAGAAGAAAAATCACCGAAGACCCGTTAGCGCTGAAATTCGTCATCCTTTTTTCGTCCCCTGATGTTATCATCGCATGCAATAACAAATCTTTGGTACAAGCTTGCTGATTGGCTGTTGATTCACCTGAACGTCCGTAGATTCTAAAGGCCAAAAACCGTTCTGAATTTCAGTACCACAGCGGTCACTCTGCTGTTACTATGGTAGCTTTTCGATTCTGCACACGAACCGCAGATTCTCTGTCCGCGTCGAGCTTCCGAAAATTCCGTTATAACAACGAATTGTGCAACGACACGCAGCGACTAATGCACACCGTGTTACACTTTGAGACCTAAAAGGGACTTGGTACCATTGTTCATATGAGAGAAAATGGTGCTAAGGTAGTGACTTCAATTCTAGATGTACAATTAAAGGTAATCTGAAAGTTTGAATGAAAACAGACCCTTAATAATGATACAAATTGGGAAAAACTGATCTAATCGATTCCTTTATTCTCCCAAATATATTATCAGAATTTAATACAAAAATTAAGTGAATGAAAATCATCACAAACAATGAATCAGCTCTACATGTATATACCATTTCAGACACTAAAGTATTGAAAGATTTGTAAAAGCCTGTCTTACGAGTTATTTTCATAGAAAAACGGTTGGGAAAATTCTAAAATGGTTGGGAGAATTTACTTTTAGAAGGTGTCACACAGTAACGCCTTTAAATAAAAAACATAAATATCTTTGTGATTTGAGAATTTTCCAGAATTGTTTGCATGTTAGAGGGTTAGTACAGTGGAAGGAATATAATTAGGAAGTAACATTGCATACAAAATCATCAACCTTCAACAATATTACCGACTCACTTTAACATTCGGGTTCTAGGACCATTATCCTCTGGGCAATCACCCCCGGAAAATTACCCCCGGAAAACTACCCCCAAGGAAAATCCCTCCCCCCCCCCCCCCCCGCAAAATTACCCCCCCCCCCCCCGAGGACAACTACTCCTAGGGTAGTTGTCCTCGGTAGTAGTAGTCCTCCGGGGGTAGTTTTCCTCGGGGGTAATTGTCCTCGAGGGTAGTTGTCCTCAGGGGGTAATTATCCGGGGGTAATTTTCAATGGGGTGGGGGTAATTTTCCTCGAGGGGTAATTCTCCAGGGGTAATTTACAGGGGCGATAATTGTCCTTGGGGTAGTTTTCCGGGGGATATTTTCCGGGGGGTGATTTTCAAGGCAGTAATTGTCCTAATATGTTACATTCGTCTCACCCGACGATCGGATGTGTGAATCCCAAAGCAGTAGCCTTTTTGTCAATGAATTCTTGGGTTTGAGGCTGAGGTCTCAGAATGTAGGTCAAGATCTGTCCTATCCACCAGACGTGGGGTTTACTGTGGACTCTCCTCAGTCTCTCCGAGATGTCTTCTGGAACCGCCAAGGGCAGGAAGTCTGGTTTTGTGTTCGTTTTAGCAAACTGCCTTACGAGGGGGAGTTTCACCACTTGGATGCTATCATTTCCATCAGGAGCTGTAGATTAAAAAACAGGATAAATGCAATCAGTTGATATATTTGTACCAATTTTTAATTCATATTATATATTTTCCAAATTAATTTAGATTTTTCACTATCAAGTGTCATATGATCGGTTTACTAAATCTCCATATCATAATGCTGCTTAATCTACCTGCGTGTTCTGTTGTCATTGTACTATAAGTATAACAATTCATAATTAGTGTACATTAAATTGGTTAGTCAACATTTTACCACGAAAATAAAGGAGTAATTGAATTACTTAAAAGTACAATTGTGTCTAGTACTATTCTAAATACCTGGGTATATCTTATTAATTGTTGGAAATATTTATTTGGTCCAATAATCTAAGATATGTTGCTCCTTGTGGCCGGGTGATCTTGCTACTTGCAGTGTCCGCTGCAGTACGCTGCAGTCTGCTGCATCCTGCTACTTGCAGTGTCCGCTGCAGTACGCTGCAGTCTGCTTCATCCTGCTACTTGCAGTGTCCGCTGTAGTACGCGAGATAAGTTGTCGAGAACCTAACCCAGAGGAAATGATTGGCTCTGGGCACTGTTTCATAAAACTTGATACCAATAGCAAGTTACAAGCTACAGTTATAAGCTAATGGAATCATGGCATGTGATTGGCTGAGAGAAAATTTGTCATAGAAATTTAGCATTTTGTTATAGATAACAAAGTTTTATGAAACGGGCCCCTGGTTCTGTGCAGCTGAACAATTTTAGGCAGGTTTTTTCGAACTTATCATTGTAAGTTGCGGATGTATGATTCTGGGAAATAGATGAAATTGGAGACAAGGGAACTGGTATAAATTTTAAATGTGAACTTAGCATCTCTGCAGGCACAGGCCCAAGGCCAAGCCAAAGGAAAAATATTCTAACTATATAAACTGTGACCGTAGTGGCTAACGCCATCAGTCTAAGCGTTACTTGCTGCCTGGGTCAAAATGACAGATAGAATTATAAGATATTGTCCATTATAACGGTCATTAGCGCCAATAAGATATACCTAAATGAATGACTAGCACTCAGACACACTCGTAATTTCAAGAATTTCCGTACTTAATTTTGTGGAAAATTTACAAATTAAGGTTTTCATATGTGCTTCCACGCCGTACTAAACCCCCCCCCCCCCCCAAAAAAAAAAAAAAAAAAAAAAAATTGAAAATAAAAAAAATACTTTTCCTTGTTTTCGCGATAATTTGTGTGTATCCAATCAAAGAATCCAAATGGATTCCATCACGACATTCTCATCAAACACGACATTGCCACCAGTGGCGTACCTGGGGTACTCCGTCAGGGGGGGGGGGGGGCAAGCGATCGAAACAAAACAAAAAAGGCGATGCAAATTTTCACTTCTGGCGAGGGAGCGGGCAAAAAATAGATATTTAAGTAACGTTTGGTATATAAACCGGTATTGTTGCAAGTCGGGGGTGGGCACATTCATTTGTTAGCCACGTTAATTTAATTTTTGCAAGCAAGCGTAGCGAGCAAGAAAAAAATCCCTTCTTTGTTAATATTTGCCACTTAAATTTGGTCCAATTGTCCCATGCCGGGTGCGGAAACAATATTGTGTTTAGGGTGATTTAATACCCATTTTAGCTAGCGAGCGAAAATACACCTTTCGCTTAATGAATTGCTTCATAAAACTTGTTTCATTGTTGCAGGTCGGGGCGGGCACATTCGTGTGTAAGGCAATTTCAATCCCATTTTGGTGGGCAGGCAAAACAAAATTAATGATGATTGGTGCATAATTTTCAGGTTTTTTGTTGCGGGTCGGGGCTTACACAATCATGTTTAAGGTGATGTTAATTCCATATTGGCGAGGGAGTATAGCTAGCGAGCAAACCAAATTTTCTTTGATTAACGTCTGGTACATAATTATCAACTGGTAATTTGTTGTAGGTTGGGGTGAGCATGTTTGTTAGCGATGTTAATTGTAAAGACAGCGTAGCAAGAGAGGGTAAAACTAAAAACAAATCAACTCATATATCAATCACTAAAATCAATTCTGGCGAGCGAGGAAACAATATCTCTCAAAATAACGTTCGGTACTTATTTACTGGGATTTTCGTTGCAGGCGAGGGAGCGCACATATTTTGTTAGGAATGTCAATTCCATTTTGGTGAGCGATCATAGCGATGCAAACAAAAATCAAATTCTTTTAATAGAAGTTAATACATAAACTTGTTTTTATTGGTGCAGGTCGGGATGGGCGCAATCGCGTTTGACACGATATCAATTCCTTTTTGGCGAGAGGGCGAAAAAACACTTCCATTTTTAATGATATTGTTGCAGGTCAAGGGTGGGCACAATTGTTTTCAAAGCAATGTCTATTTCATTTTTTCGCGAGCGAGCGTAGCGAGCGAGAAAAAATGAATTAGTCTCTTTTAGAAACATTTGGTACATAAACTGGGTGTTATGGTTGCCATGGTTGCAGGTCGGGGCCAGTCGGGGCAGACACAATTGTATTCTAGGCAATGCTAATCCTTTTCTTTTTTTCAGGGGGATGAGCAAGTGAAAACAATTAATACAAAATAGGCTAGCAAGCAGCTCGCGCCAGCGAAGAGTGTCGAATTTGTTATATCACTTATATTTTCCTATTTTCATTTGTCTTTTTCTTTGCCGTATGCGGAATATTTTTCTAATGGGGGAGGGGGTAAGATGCATAAAAAGTTTTTGAAGAAACTCAAAAGCAAAAGGAGTGAAGGGAGTTCGAGCGACCAAACTGGTCATGACGGTACTTTTGCATTTTTCAAAAGTAGAATTGAAAGATTTGGTATAGGCCTTCACTTTTTCAGGAAAAAAAACTGTACGTTTTCAAAATATCTGGGGTCAACTACCCCCCTCCCCCGTTGCGTACGGCCATGGTCTTTTTAAAATAATTTCCCCATTTTTGTTCTTTCCTTTTCTTTCCACTCTTTCTTCCTTTTCTCTTCTTCTTCCTTTTTTTTCCTTTTTTCTCTTTCTTTTCTTTTTGTTCTCTTCCCCTTTTTCCTTTTTTCTTTTTCTTTCCTTTCATTTCTTTCCCCCTTTTTTCTTCTCTTCTCCTTTTTTTTTTTCCTTTCCCCCTTCCCCCCTTTTCCTTTTTTTTCCTGAGCCCGTCAGGGGGTCACTCTGCCCCCCTTGCCCCCCCCCCCCCCTCAGGTACGCCAGTGATTGCCACCACACATACACGACCTTTTAGCTTTTAGGTGTGAACGGATTTTTGTCGTTTATCGCCTAGCATGGCGTGTCGTTTGTTATGGTTGATGTGCAGTGATTGAGTCCTGTGTTTAGTCTATGTGTGTGATTAACAGAAAGACTACATTATAAATTTATGTTATTTTTTTTTCATGTTAATATGACCCTTATTGAACTAATAATCATAATTAAATGGTTTCATGACGCAAAGGAAAATGTTACAGAAATTGATTTACTACTTCATTATGCTATATTTGCAATTTATAAAGTGAGTGTTGTAGCAAACGAAAATAATAAGCAAACATTTTTTGTTCATGTTAAAATACAGACTAAAAGTGGAGGAAAATAATACTGAGACAACAGATGTGAATACTAATAAGGTGCCATGAAGATAATTACCTGATTTACGGGAAATGCCAGTACAATCTGTTTTCAAGTACATACAGACTATATAATTTGATCTCATTTAAACATGTGATTTTAAAGTGCTTGTTATAAATATATATGTTTGATGTTTTCCGAGATTTTGTATCTGAATAAAGATTTATTTCAACAACAAAAAATAGTAATATTAATAATAATTAGATCGAGTAAGTCGCTAAAACCATACCCATTTACAAAATCATCATTATCATCATCATCGTCATCATTATTGTTATAATATGAATTATTATTATTATTATTATTATCATCATTAGTATTATTACTATTTATAGTAGTATTAACATTTTATTTGTGTAAATATTATCAGGCACAATTTAATTTTCCGTTCCAGTATACCTACTTGGCCACTTATTGTAAGCTTTGGTCTCTCCTTGTTCAAGGCAGTTCTCACTGAGGGGGCGAAAGAATTTGTCCCATCTCCCCGGGGAATAGACCCATTTCAAGGAATTAAGGATGAGGGTTCTCTCACTTGCCGTATGCCATAATCAGGCAGAACGACAAATGATGAACACTGGATCCGAAGCCGACGCGATTGTTGAAATCACACACGATCTTCTTGGCTTTTCTGCAGTCTGGAGGATTCTGGTGAAAAAGATATGGATGATATTATCACAATGTATTGATTTGAACACGATCAGAACGAATTGAAACAATATCTAACTATTTCAATAACGTATTGTATTGCCCTCCATGTTCACATAAAGGCACTATACTGTTCGCACATTTCATATGTGAACGTCATGTGACACCTTAATATTGCCCTTTTTTCTTTGACAATTTTTCTGATGACAGCTTCATTTAAATAAATACATGTATCTCTTGGTAATTTTGATGGAAACAAATGCCTAACTACATCTCTTCCTATTACTTTACTTGAAGGAAATGGAGTCTCTGCTGTATAAGATTTGATAGCTTCATCAACTCATCTTGTTTCCACGATGAATTTCCATCCAATTGACTCAGAGTGGTGTTATCCGACAACATGTACCTATAGGTGGAAAAACAAAATATGAAACAGCCGATGAAAACACACTATTCCTTTACCAGAAAGAACAATCAATGAATAAATTAACAACGATTATTTTGTTCTTTGTGTAAGACTACGTTCATTTGACAAAGAGTCATGAAGTTTCAGTTAAAGGAACGCAAAATGATTAAAGCTTGAAATAATGTGTGATCCAAGGAAACTAAATACTTCGATTTAACTTATCTATAGGAAACAGACTGTTGTTCTTTAAACTGATCCCCAAGAAGAGTTTATATATGAACAGTCCATTTGGGAAATAGGCAAATAGCTCTTTTTCTCTGTCTGTCTGTCTTTCTCTCTCTCCGACTGTATTTCCATTTTCCCCTTTCTCCCTCTTTCGCCGGTTTTCCAGCAATTATTTAATAATTCACAGTAGCAGAAGTTGAGTTTGGCAGGAGTGGTGGGGGTGGGGGGGGGGGGGGGGGGGGGGGGGGAGGGGGCTGGATAGTTCTTCGTTCCTAGATCTGCCATTAGATATCAAATATATAGAAATAAAGAGGATACAATACAATACAATACAATGAACATTTAGGGCGCCATTCCCATAAGGCTCAGAGCGCTAACATCAAATAATATTATTGGTCTTTACTACATGTAAAGGCTACAATTAGATATTCCATATAAAATATTAAATTCAATTGATTAAATTAAATAATTAAACATAGAGGAGAATTCAAGTAAAGAGATGAGTTTTCAGAGCCTTCTTAAAAATATCGATAGAGGCAGATTGTCTGATGGACATGGGGAGATTATTCCACCCTTTGGATGCTGCTACCGTGAAAGTCCTATCCCCGGCTTGGACACGTGTAATTGGATAATTTAGACGGAGGTTATCATTTGAAGATCTGAGATTTCTGCTTGGTGTATATAAAGTTAAACAATTAGACAGGTAATTAGGAGCTAGGTGGTGCAATGATTTATAGACATATAAGAGTAACTTAAAAATGATTCGCTGTTGAATTGGAAGCCAGTGAAGGGAATTAATTAATGGTTGAGCTGAATGACTTCTACCGACCTCAAACACAAGACGTGCTGCCCAGTTTTGTAGGCGCTGGAGACGGTTTACATGTAACTTTGGAAGAGAGGAAAGAAGTCCATTACAATAATCAAGTCTAGAGAGAATTAAAGACCTTACAGCATGATGACAAGTTGATTGATCAATATATCTACGAATTCGTGATATGTTCCTTAAGTGAAAAGTGACCGTTCTACTAACATTGTTAATATGTGAATTCATACTCATATGAACATCAAAGAATGCGCCCAAGTTTTTAATTGTGTCTGTAGGTTTTACGGAAATATTTCCTATGGTGAGAGTTATGTCTGGCAATTTTCTGAAATTGTGTGGTGAAGCAGCAATAAAAAACTCTGTCTTACTGTCGTTCAATTTCAACTTGTTAATGGACATCCAATTCTTTATATCACAGATGCAGTTTTGCAGTGACAACAATGCACAATCTAATTCACCACGTATTTTGGGATCAAATGAAACATATAACTGTATATCATCCGCATATACATGGTATGACACATTATGATGCTGAGTAATATCACTAACCGGGAGGGTGTAAATTGTAAAACCAACAGGACCTACTACAGAACCTTGTGGCAGACCAAACTTGGAAATGATGGCGCAGACAATTTCCCTGCAATGTCTACTTGTGTTGACCAGCCATCGAGATAAGACTGGAACCATTTTAGGGCAGTGCCTTTGATACCAATCCTCGTTGATAAACGAGAGACTAGGATATGATGGTCGATGGTATCAAAGGCTGCTGACAAGTCTAATAATACCACAAGAATTACTTTGTTTGAGTTAAGTGAAAACATAATATCATTCTTCACCTTGATCAAAGCAGTTTCTTCTGTGCTATGTCGGGGTCTATATGCAGACTGAAATGGGTCAGCAAGATTGTTAGCTTCAACATGCTCCATTAGTCTTGAGCAAGCTACTTTCTCAATGAGTTTTCCTACATACGTTAAATTAGACACAGGTCTATAGTTCTTAATATTATTCTTATCCATGGATGCATTTTTCAAGAGAGGTTTAATTACAGCACGATGAGCTCCTTTAGGAAAGATACCAGATGATAAGGAGATATTCACAATATTAGTGAGTACAGGTAGAAGATGATCAATATTCTCTTTCAAGAACCATGTCGGTATAGGATCTAAACGACTAGATTTACTAGGAGATCTTGTAATGATTTTCAAAAGATCACTTTGGGAAACTGGTCTTAAGACTTCAAGTGATGGTATTTTCATCATTCAAAGTATTATTGAAGTCAGGCAATGGCATAACAGGAAGGTTATCAAGTTGATCACGAATGGTATCAATTTTTCAACAAAATATTTAGAAAATGATAACTTAGACGAGCAGCAGAATCATAGAATGGAAGATGATTTGATTTCTTGTTTAAAAGAGAGTTAATAGTGCGATAAAACATCCTGCTACTACAAGAAGCTAGTTTATCTTTGAAATAGCTTTCTTTGGCCGGTTTCAGTGAGTTCACAGACATATCTCTTTTCTTTCATATACAATTCACGATCCTGGGCAAAATAAGAGAAAAGACGATTACTTTTGTTCTTGGGAAGGTTTTCTCAGGTTCATGTACAGTTGACTGATGTTGTGGAGCACCGGGCGAGGTGATTCCTGCTTGGAAGACCTTAAAGCGCTGGATATACCGAGGAGATGTTTCTTGGTCAATATTGATGAAAATGCTGATAAGCAATGCTAGCGTAATCGTCAAAAACAACTTGTAGAACGTATCCATGATCCCGACTTTCCTTTCTTAGACAACCAAAGCTATTTCTGCTTTCTGCATAATAGATTAAGATAATAACATACACAGTGTTAAAGTAATCTGTATCACAAAAACAAAGTCAACGTTAGTGGACATGTCAGTTCTGTCGAAAACCGAAGATCGTTTTTCTCCTGGTTCTCCTTCTCCTCCTTGTTATTATTCTTCTCCTCTCCTTCCATCCACAGTTTGAAGGAGTATTGTCGTAGCTCAAACATACTATTCCTTTCTTGAGAAAGAGCTATATGTGGACTAAAATTGATTAAAAATCACTAAATTTGACCAGCTAATAGGCTGAACTGACATCTTAGAAATTAGAGTTAACTAGAAAGATTGACCTATAGCTACCAAAAGATGGGTGTAATTTCACAATGAGGCCGTGGCGCAATCTTACGAGCATCACCCTATAAATAGAAGAAGTAACGGATGGTAAGTCCGTAACGATAATCGTGATAACGAAATTCTCGATAAAAGGTACACCCTACTAATTTTGTGTTTGGTGCCTGATGCTAACATACATCAGCATACCCACACAAGCAAATTGAGCAATACTTAATGATAGCGTATATACGCGGAATTATAATTATGCTAATTATATCAATTTATGTAGCGCAGCTACAACATAGATGTAAATAATCCTTACTACATTAAACAATGACATACTACATGGATAAATACTGGTAGAAAGTAGCTAGATTAGGTAGCAATGAGAAAGATGACAAGTGTAAAGAATTAGCGTTTATTACAAATCTCGTATATCATTGTTCAGGTCTAAAGGCTCATGTTCCTGGCTGCCTTTGCCGATTGAGTAACAAAGTGCTCATGTAATATTCACTCGTCGTCCAGTAGAGCCTGGCCATGGGCTTCGCCTTGAAATCATTCAAGCAACTGACTGGAGAAAGGCACAATCAGTGTTCGGTGCTGGTGTGATCACCACGCATTGTGTAGCTCAAAATAACCAGCAACCTTGACAAGTTGGCCAGTATAACGTCACAATTCGGTACTCTATCACTTTAAGGTATAAAGGCGTCATTTAAAAAAAAAAGCTTTGTATGCCCCTTATGATTAAATTCTGATAAATCATAATATGCAAGGAGCATGTAAAATATTCATAGTAACCCCTATTCAATCCATGACAGCTACTAAGGCTGTCTGCATGTCAGTCTGACCGTATCCTAGTTTTCAGGTACAAACCGTTGTTAGTCATTCTGCGTAACGGAATGTCCAAATAGTGAGACTATGAGGTATGGACTCTAACGTCCCTGTACTATGTAGAACAGTCAAACATAAACCAAACAAAAAAAGACTCAAGAAAGATATTCCATGGCATTTTTTAAGGTAACAGCATGTCATTCATGCTAAAATCTCTCGCACAAATTTCACGGAATGAGATAGGTGTGTTGCCACACGAAATGGTTTTAATTATTAATTGTTAATGTTTACCAATAATGTCATTTTAGGCTCAAAATTTAAAAGAATGTTAAAATTTATGATTTTGTAATTTTTGACCAAATATATATTGATTCCACGCGGTTGATTCCATTGATCTGTGATTTAGCCGAGATAGCTAGAAGTGAACTTTGTAAATAATAACTACGTTGTATTCTTTTCTTATTTTTAATCGCGCCCTTGAAGGTTCCACCTTATATAATGTATGCACGCTCGTTACGTCCCAATTAAGGGCCTGCTTCTGTTATTCATATCATATCATGTTTTAATTAAAGTGCAGCTGCGCATATTCAATTTCAATTTCAATTTTATTTATTTCCACAGATTCATAAAAGACAGTATAAATTACAATCAAGTATAAAAGCATTACAACAAAAGATGAACCTGCAGAGGGGGTGATCAAAAACCCACAGAGGTTTATCGGGGATCATCCCCTGCTTAAAATTACAATATAAAAATACAATATTTTTTTTAATTAAACAATAACACATACAAAAACATAATAGATATTACATGCAAATCTATGCG
>JAVYIG010016706.1:0-29814 GCA_035222895.1 Strongylocentrotus droebachiensis | reverse complement strand
ATCATGGCGGTGCGAATGTGTCTGGATAATGGATAACAGTGGGCCTGTATGTGCCTGTAGCTAGCTCGCGTGTGAAGTGCATTGTACCTAACAACATAGCGTATGTGCAGTCCTGAGTGTTTTGTTGAGCCTAGCCATGCATTGTTTGAACATAGACAATAACACAAGTTACATGTAGATTTAGATGATAGATCTTTTAAGTTAGATACAAGTATGTTCTAATGAAATATAGATATCGATTGGATGATTTTTTTTTTTTTTTTTTAGATCTAGACCCTAGATCTATAGACCTATGATAAAAAAAAAAAAATGGAACATTATTTATTGGGGGAGGGGGGGGGGGGGTATAACTTTACTTTTATTTATTTATTTATTTATTTCGTTTTATTTCAACAGGGTAGCCCCATCAGTAGTTAAAAAACTGTTATTCTTGGGGGCCCTGCATAACATAAAATACATTTATAGACATAGACATACATATACATGAAAAACATCATCACATGGTGAGTAGTAAACATACCAGAAAGAATTACAGATTTAATCTCAAATGTAAATTTAAACTCAGCAAGTAAACAAACAAAAATCCATAAAAAGAAATCAAGTCAAATGAAAATCAAGTCATCAAGTAAATCATTCATAAACAAATTTTGAAAAAGAAAAAATATTATATTGAGGTGACAGTGTGTCTAAACATAATTATTTGTAATTTGTAGGATATTTATAAGAAATACAGTGATCTGCAATTGGTAATTTACTAAATATTGAAGTTTGTGATAGAGGCTACTTATTTGCGAGTATTTGGGTTATATTTACATTTTTCTAAAATAACTGGTGCAAAATGACTGCTTAGTTTGTGCATTTCGTACCTCACTAGTCCAGATGTCTATGTATAAATGAGAGCTTGAGTCTGAGGGGGAAAAGGGGTTGCAGAGAGGCCCAGCAGTTGTTCTAATAATCAGAGTTTGATGAAAGGATTAGGCATTACAAAATTTCCAGGGTAGAATTCCTCAAACAGATTAAAATGGTAAAACTAGAGAAAGTTTCCAAAATTAAATTAATTCATCTCGACTATACATGTAGATCTAGCCATGAGTATTGTTCAAACAGGATAGACTACATGATATCACATTTTTGGTGGCTAATTCTTCTTAAAAGTGCATTAACAAACTGGCAAATGTAATTGTATTAATGATCTGAGTATAATTCCTTTCCTTGCAGGATACTCTCCCTATTGAGTATGAATACCATCTCTGCTCGTTACTGATACACACCTTCTGTAGCAGAATTCTAAGGCATGTGAGTAGTTTGCAGGCACATATACAGAGTCTGAATCGTGAGACTACAGTAGGCCATTTCATGTAGATAGACTTCCCTCAGACATGATATCTTTCGTAAAGTGTCAAATTAGAGTCTGTGCTTGCAGACTAACATTGTGAGTGTTTGTGTGTCTGTGTCAGCTGTGAGCGAGCCCGAGCGTGCAGTAAATGATGTAATATTTATTTCTTCTCTCGACCAATCACGTTGCTCATAAAGTCTCCCATAGCTGAATGGTTTGGGAATCGCAAATTCGCCGCCCGGCTAGATACAACCATACGGGTGTGGCGATTCTCCTGGACATGGGTGACTATCCTTCAGTTAATCATTTCACTGATCGGTATTCTAGGAAACCTCCTGGTTGTCGTTGTAATGAGAGTTCGTAGGTCCACTACTAATTCTACAGACATTTTTGTAGGGGCCCTAGCCATTTCTGACTTGTTGACATCGTTATTCAATATTCCTATTCCAAGGGCACTCCAAATGCCTGGTAACATTTTGGGAGCGTGTTATTGCCGACTGGTAAATACTAGTTGCCTGGTATGGATCTGTGTCGTTTCTTCGAGCTATATCCTGGTAGGTGCCTCTTTTGAGCGTTTAGCAGCAGTTGCCTATCCTCTACGCATCAAGGAAATCTTCACAAACCGCAGGGTTTATATCTTTATTATAGTAGCATGGTTGTTTTCATTTGTATCATGTTCCTATTTCTTAATGTCATTCTTAACTGAACATGATCTTTCGTCCCGAATATATTGTGTACCCACCGATTCCGATACTTCTTTATTAATAATAATTAATTCGTTCAATTTCGCCATACGTCTGATGGTTCCTACTGTTCTCATGATGGTTTCCCAGACAGCAATGGCCATCTTACTGCATCTACAATCTATTCGATTGCGGCAAGCCATGTCTCGCGGTTCCAAGCAGTCCTATCACATCCTGGCCAGGAATCGTGTCATCAAAATCATGTTGGTAGTGATCATCATCTTTATTCTATGCTGGTCTCCAAGTCAGATCGCGTTTGTTGTCGTCTCTTTCAGAGGAACGGCTAAAGCATATGTGAGGAGCAGCGTCCGCCAGATTCTTAACTTGATAACCTTTATTAACTCGTCCATCAATCCTGTTATCTACGCAGCTCACTATCCCAAATTTCGTTCTGCTATAAAAGAAATCTGTTTGGGTAAAACACAGAAGAACGTACCGTTGTTTGGTACGGAGACCAACCGAACCTCCAATCACGAGTTAAGCACAGATGGTCATGCCTAATCGGTTATGGGTCGAAAGATATGTCTTTTGTGAAAAGTACTAAATAATTCGTCTCAAAATTTAAAGGTAGTGTATCCCTTTTCCAGCCAACATCAACTGTTGTAGAAATTTGCAGGAAATATGAATATGTCACGTATTATATCTGTGAAATTGAAACGGTAGCAGTGTCCTAGTATTCAAATTATGCAGGGAAACCTGTTTGCTTTCCAAACTTTACAGGCAGACACTATCGGGTGACTGACTGACTACATTTTTCTTTGGTAGTACCATACATAAAATGAGCTGTAAAGGGTACATGAACATTAATTTTATCCACATCAATAACCACTTCTTGTAATGGACAAAATTAAGCTGATAAATGTAATCTTTGCGCAGCACAAACGTTCGACCACTCGGTACAAGGGTCTGAAAATCAGAGTATTTAATTAAATGCCATTTGACAACTAACGGTTATTATTTTCCCACAAAAAGACATTTTCAAGCCCTTCTGTTTGAGGGAAATTCTAAATTGGCATTCAGCCATACATCAAGTCTTTCGTCTTCTTTGTGCATCGTCAACGAAACTGATTTTCGTCTTTTGTCAACTCCGTTTGTTGCTACGACAGGCAGCAAGTGAAAACGAATTCGTTTAATCAAATTATGGAAATGGAAGCATTACTTTAAACAACCAGAACTTTGTTATTCCTGGCTCATTTTTCCTGATTGAGGTGTCATGTTAAAGGGCTGAAAATGAACTTTCTGGAAATGTGATTTTCTCTTTGAAATTCAGAAAATGGATGATTAATGTATGGCCTTATTAAATCAATTCTTGACAAATTTTTGTTTATCAGGTTTTTTTTCGCAAATTCCCCCCTCCCCGACTCAAGCGGTCAGATTTCACACTGTCGCACTGATATTTAATTATTGAAGTTTATTTATTTGTTTATTTATTAATTAATTAATTTATTTATTAATTCATTCATTCATTTAGCTGTTTATTTATTTATTCATTTATTTGTTTATCTATTTATTGGCCTATAAGAGCTGACCAACAGGCACAGGCTGTAGGGGTTAGTAAACTATAATGATGCATGTACAATATATAAAATAATATTAATATAATGTAGGCCTACATACATGATTACAAAGAGTTAAGGAAGGAGGGATAAAGATACAGAGGGAGGTAGCAGAGGAGAAGGAGAGAGAGAGAAAGATACCGAGAGAGAGAAAGAGAGAGAGAGAGAGAGAGAGAGAGGGGGGTAGGGAGAGAGAGAGGGGAGAGGGAGGGACTATGAAAATAAAAAGTGGGTACAAAGATAAAGGGTGTTGAGAAATAGAGCCGATAGTGATAACGACAGACACAGAGAAAGAGAAGTACAAAAATAGACGGTACACTGATATACATGCAGTGTATGCAACATTCACAAAATGTACTAAAGTGTGATTCTTAAAGGGGAGGTCCACCTTCATATTAAGTAGATTTTAATAAAGTAGAAAAAATAGAGTACACGTCTATTCAGTTAAAGCAGGAGAAGAGTATCATTGTTTCCAAATAATTTCAATTGATATATTTAATTATGAATGAATAGCTCTTGCAAACAGATAGCTTTAGTTACAGTGTAAAAGATAAATAATACACGTATACGTTGTGGGGTTGTAGTACAATTGCAAATGGGGGTTTCCTCTTAAGATTAATCCAGTCATTTTGTCTTATTGGATATGACTTGGATTGATCACAATTCAAAATTTCATAACTTTCGTATACTCTTTTTTCAAATTGTCATCACACTTTCATTGATACCTTCTCTTATTTTTGTGTGCATCAATCAAGCCAACCTGAAGCTAGAGTTTACTTACAAATATAGTTGGTATATCAAAATGTGTAACCATAAGGTACTGTTGACGCAGGAATTAATTTAAGATGATTTCGTGTTTATGTACTTATGTAAAGAACAAAATAGGTACCGTAATTTATAATATGTGTTTGGTGTAATAATTGCACTTATAAATTCCAACCCATTTAAAAATCATGTTGATTTTTAAATGGGTTGGAATTTATGTATAATAATAAAGTTTAGTTATAAATGTAGATTTGATATTTAATTGTTTATTTTCCACTCGTGTTGTTATCTTCAGAATGTATAGTATTAGGTAGTGTTGACTCAGGAATTATTTTTAAGATGATATTGTGTTTATGTACTTTTGTCGAGAACAATGCATTGACCGTTGTTTATAATTATTGTGTGTGGTAGAACAAACGCATTTTAAAGGATCTTTTTGTCTGTTTTAGTTTGAATTTATGTATATTAATAAAGTTCACTGAATAGATGTAGATTCAATGTTCAATTGCTTATTTCTCCATATTTTTTTCCCTGAATCCCTCACATGAAATATCACAAATGTCAATAAACAAGGTTGATTGCTAATATTGAGCTTTGATAACAATAATACAAAATCACAATTGATTCAGAAATGGCATATCGCATATGCTGTCTCTCGAATCCTATATACGATAACTTTTTAAAAAGGCCTACGTGATTGACTTTATCTGTCTTGAAGACTATTGTTCTCGTGGGTTTTACGGTCTTGTGGGATGTAGCGTTTGGCGATTCCCATTTCAGTTTGAAAACGAAAAATTCTTTCCTAACTAGGCTAGTCAGACAAAACCTCCCTGAACAGCGAAGGACTGGATACAATGTGTTTGGTTTGGTGTGTTTGTGCGTGTGTGTATGTGTGATTCGCTTTTAATAGCCATGTGTGTATTAACAGTAAAAGTGAGAGAGAAAGAGAGAGAGAGAGAGAGAGAGAGAGAGAGAGAAAGAGATCAGAAAGAAGGAACGTGTGTATACAGAGTCGCTTACCCAAAACGTTTGAAAAACAATTCTCTAACTCGCATTATTCACCCAATTTAGCAAGAGTGATTGTCAAATGAAATGAGATAATCCTTTATTTGTGTCCAATTTCATCATCTACACATATAATTTGTTTTTCACTTTTGTTAAGATTTCGATGTTGACTCTGTTTGAAGTTCGTGCCCATGATGATAATAATATTTTTTTAGGATGATGATACAAATAACAACACGAACAACAACGACAAGTACTATAATATAGTAATAATAGTTAGACTATAGTAACGACGAAAATAATACATAATGTCTGGCCTAATGATGAAATAATAGGACTAATGTGATAATGGTGAGAGAGAGATGCTTTTAATGATAACATGTAGGTTATGTAACATTTTTCATTTTTCAACTTTGGCAGGTCAAAAGGAAATGTATGCCTGCCAATGATCTCTATGAAAATTTTAGCGTTTGCTGCAAAGTCAACACTGATCTCTTTACGGCTTTCAGTATCCTCTCTCTTTCGCTCTCTCTCTCTCTCTCTCCCTCTCTCTCTCTCTCTCTCTCTCTCCCTCACTCACTCTCTTTATGGGGCTAAACAAGACTTTCCTTTTCTTTAAAAGTGTTGGGAATAGGGGTAAAGGGTCTATCACAGGGCCCATCTCATCCTCCCTCGAATGGCACCTTCCTCGGATCGAACTATATGTATTTGATTGGACGATAAAATAAATAACATAGGCCAATGAGGAACGAGTAGGGGGAAAATGGAATCGTATATATACATTTCCGTGCCGTCTCCCTATATAGTGCCTTGATTAAATGTCGGTTTACTGTGTGGGGCGTATACATTATTCGTGAAAACAAGGGGAAATAAAATGAAGCTTGGTTCAACAGTTTCTTCAAGTTTTTTCTTTTTGTTTTTGCATTCGTGGACCAGCTTAGCCTTCAATAAAAGGAAACTCAAAGAATGTAAACTTAATCCTGTGTATATAACACCTTGCGTCAGTACCTTCTCTGCACAGATGATTAACATAATTATGATCAATTAGACCCATTGAATCCTGTTTTATACAGGTACATCTATTCACATTAATTTGATGTAAACAATATAAACTATGGATCTGTTTCAACTTTTTAGTTTGATTAGTTACTGTTTTTTTCTAATATCACAATTCAAGTCTCCCATCATAATGATATTATAATTAAAAGCATCAATAAAAGTAAGAAATTTTTCGTAGTAATCGAAAAAAATTATCACTACCTGGTGGTCTTTACCAAGAAACAAAAACAAACAGTTTCATATCCTTATTTCTTACCAGGATATCAAAAGAGAAATGACTCAAGATTTGAAAACTTAATTAGTTAGAAAAAAACTGCTACTCCCCTTTTCTTTCATTATCTGAAACAGAATCGTCTAACCAGGTTTCTTTTAAGGTGATGGCGGGAATTTGGTCACGTGATCCAAATGGCGCACGCTAGTGGGAATGGTGGCACAAAGAGTAAAATGAGGAGATCACGTTTATGAAAGCCAAGGAATTTAATATATACATAATGTATGTTTCCGGTATCACACAAATAGCAAATACAGAATGTGCTGACGAAAAATTTCAGTAGTGTTTTTGTAAGCGGTGGGAAGCTTTTCAGGCATGTATGCTCGAAAGTATCCCTGTTAACACAGTACTCAGTCATAAATACTCATGGAAGATTGTGCAGAGCGATATGGTCGCGTATCTTTCGAAGCTTTCCAAAATAGTCGGAATCAAGCTAATACATTATTTTTACCTTACTAAGAGCTCATTGTTGACAGAATCCTGTTTGTATAATGTCCAGAAGCGAATTCAGGCAAAAATAAAGGCAAAATAAAAGCTTTTTTTTAATTAAAAAAAAAAAAAACAGGAGCTCGATGAAAACACGTCTTGATGTCATTACGTCCGTCATGTCAGTTATGGAAACATATAGTTTAAAGTAATACAAGAACTTCATGTACTGTATGTAAATGATCTTTTCAAGGCGCCTTTTTAATGCTTACTGCTTTTGATTCCGACAGACGATGCCTTAATGCATTTTTGAGGATACGGAGGACAAAGTGTCTAACATTATCCCTTCTAAAAACACGTAAATGCCATATTAACCACTATCTTGTACCCTTGTCACTCATCTGATGGAAAACATTAGTTGAGTGTAATACAAGAACCTCATATACTGTATGTAAATGATCTTTTCAAGGCGCCTTTTTAATGCGTACTGCTTGTGCTTCCGGCAGACGATGCCCTTCTGAATTTCGATGTGCCCTAGCTGTCATAGTTTGACAATTTTGTTCGAGAATTCAACTTTGTAAACAATGAAGGAGTTTTAAATTTCAATGCGACTGCAAACTAAGGGACATCGCCTGGTATATTCCTTGTAAAAGGCGCTATAGAAATAAAATGATCATTATTATCATTATTTTCAATAATCATCCTTATACTATAGAAAATCGCCCACCACCTTTTTTTAGTTTGCATAGCTTCCCTTTTTGTTGGTGGCCTTCCCAAACTTTCAAAGACGCTCTGCCCCCACTGATGGAAATGCGCGTGCGCGTTCGTGTACGGTCACGCGCGCCTTTCATGCATTGGTGCATAATATTTGCAAATGCGTAGAAGTAACGGTGTGTGTGTAGTCTGCAGGCACAGACCCTAATTTGACACTTTATCAACAAATCATTGTGCCTTGAGAGAAGTCTAGCCCAGCTACCTACTGGTTGTGTCAGTATAGGGTCTGTACAGGTTTACCAAAACTGCTTCCCACGGCCAAAATCTAGCTCCACCCTCTTCTCCAGGGTCACCTGTGATTGGTTGCTATACAATGTCCATCACTCTCTCTTGGGACTAGCCTATAATCTAGGCGGAGTGCCGAGCTTTTTTCTTTGCTGCTAGACTAACCCTAAGCAGAACGTCTGATACGGCGAGACTACGAATCCGTGGCAGTTTTCGTACGAAAAACTGCCACGGATTCATGGTCGATAATAAAAAAACAACGACTAAAGCTAGACCAGTGAGTATAGGCGGTGCGCGGCTCACGGTTCGTAGTCTCGCCGTATCAGACGTTCTGCTTAAGGTTAGTCTAGCAGCAAAGAAAAAATCTCGGCACTCCGCCTAGATTATAGGCTATCTTGGGACTGGCTGGCAAGCTCTCAGTAACAAGATAATTGGGAAGGCAGATAAGATATGACCACCAGTTAAATTAAAACAACACTGGGCCAGGCCAAACACCAGCCAGACCAAGTTTTGCCCTCTTGGCTTGCTGGATGCAAAATACAGAAAACTGAAGAGTTATTTCCATCCGATAAGCTCAAAGCGGCATTGTATTTCTTTACAATCCTGATGAGTAATAAAAAGGGAGATACAGATGCTATAGGCCTACTGGGCAAGACATCTTGAATCTGTTCATTGAACAACAACAAACCTCCTTTTATTTTGAGTTTGCAGTCACATTTTCATGTTGTTGTTTTTCTTAACAAAACTCCCAGCAACCTCCCTCCCCCCATCTATCTCATCCTAATTTTCTTATCTCTCACTCTCTACCTCATGAGAATTTGAAAATGAAATATGAGTTTTTTTTGTTTTTTTTTTTCCCTCAAGATTGTTTAATGTTGAAATAAGGTTAACAAATTTTCTCTGAAAATGCTTAAGGTAGCATATAATTATGATGGTATATTTAGAATGCTTGAGTTTATCCTCAACATTTTGATACACATTGACCACCAAATACCTTTCCTGTCGAGCTATTGGTGAATGAAAATGACAAGTCTATCTGTCACAAATAGATTAGCATTAAAAGAGTTAAATGACAACTGTCCCATTCATTAGCAATTTGGAGGGGGAAAATGAAAGTTTTTGAAACATACAGACTATGAACACTGGACAGTGTATACTTCCATCACCATCCATCATCTGACAACAACGGTAGCTCTACTAGGTTTCAGGCTTACATGTATATACTAAACTGCTAAATGTCAAAATAAAAGCGAAAATATTAAGGGCAGTACATTCAGAACAGGAAATGTGTTACTTTTCTCTGGTCAGAACAAGAAAGGTGTCTGAGAGGTCTCGCAGCCATCCCTGAGTTTATGCCTTAGTTTAAAACAAACATAAATGTAGCCTACTATACTAGGGTCTATCGTCTAGGCATATGATTATGTAACTGATGTTGTAAGAGAAAACACAGTGGATAGGGGATACTGAGAGATAAGACAGAGAATTATGTCCATATCTCACTTCAGCAAGATTATGAAGCAGGTCTTCTGCTCATCTCTAGCTCTAACTCTCTTCAAACATCCAGAGCTTTCACATTGTCATGGTCGATTTTGCAGTCTTCCTGCCTCGCTCATCACACTTTCCCTAGTAGCATCATGGATATTAAGTAAAATCGTTTTTGGAGGCGGGAGTGGTGCTGAAGAAAGAGCAATGCCAGGCAATTAACAGTATTCTCACTAACCAGCAGAATACTCTTGTAGTATTACCAACTGGTTACGGAAATCCTTAGTGTACCAAGCCCTTCTGAGTGCTTTTGAAGTTACGTCCCCCCCCCCCCCCGAGTGCCCAAACTTATCTACATTATTGAACAAATTAGGGAGCAAAGCGACCGACAGGCAAGTTTTTTTCATTTTCACCCTAAAAAACTGAATATGTTGAGTTTACCCAGGACAGTTTTGACCTCTGTAATTGAGCGGTAGAGAAGCTAGAATTTTATATATTGAAAAATGGTTTTCTATTCACTCACTTCTACAATCGGGAGCAAAACTAACAAAAACCCTTGAGAAATACTGAAGTTAGGATTTCTTTCAAATGTTGAAGCTTTGTAAATGCTGTTTTATACACTTTTTCTTATCTTGGGGTGCAATATTTAGCAGGAGTCAGATGAAACTTTCACGATAGCGAGCAAAGCAATGATAATTATATCTTTTATTTTAAAAATGTTTGAACTCTTTAAGCTATTTAAGAACTGTATACCGGGGACGTGAAATTACGAGATTTTGAAAGAAAATAATTATGCGAGGGCGCAAAGTGACCAAGCTTTAGAAAATGTTCGCACTTCAAACTCTCAAAAACTAGATTACGTGCATTTACCCTACGGATTTGGGGGCATATAATCCGTAAGGATTAGGACTTTTCTTCACTTTCCCCTTCTTTTCTTTCTCTCCATTGCCTCTTTGTGCCCCCTCCAAGTGCCCCACCCCCTAGATACGCCACTGTGTGGTCATAATATATTATGTACTTTACGAGAGATGCAAGTGTACCAACAGTAAGTTATTAATTGACAGTAATGTTATTTTGTCATGAGAGGTTTTTGGCGCCATGCAGATCTGTACAAATTGATATAAAACCTTAAATGATATGATAAACTACTAAAACAGGCATATGAGACACATAATTCATTGCTGTGATCAAAATACTTTGATGTAAATAGACAATGTATTCTAAAAATCTTTCTTAATATGAGAGCATTCCCCCTAATGTTACCTTGCTTGATATTGTTTGAAATGGGAACTGGAAATAAGGTGAGTCACACATTTTTGTTCCACATTAACTCGGCACATACCTCTTCAGTATTGAATGGAGTAAAGATATGGTAAGCCTATAACATTATGAAAATAATCTTCTGACTTTGGGAATTTCAGTTGATTTGAAAAAGATTTACCAAGAATCTGAGACTGTATTTTATGAATGAGAGCGATAAAAATCAAATGTTTTAACATTGTTAATTCTACTTTGTATTGATATCATAAAATGCTCAATAGTTGTCTTACATGTGAAACTGTTACGTCCTCTACCATTACAACCACTTCAACCTAATGTTAGTTTTATTTATGGGAACCTATAATCTTCAAGCTGAGCTTTTTAATAGGTTCCTCACATTTCACTCTGTACAACCTTCTATTCATTACAATTAATTTCGACGTCTTTTCAAAGAATTAATTATATAATGTGGCACTTTTAGTATATTTCACATTACATGTACATGTTCTAATTTTGTCAAGAATTATGTGAATTCTTTTTTTGGGGGGGGAAATGTGAAACAAATAAACTTGAAACTTGAAACTTGAAACTTTAAACAGGTGTACTTGTAATATCAACAATTCCAAATCCCTGTTGTGGCCTGTAAAGAATTCATCAATTCTATGAGGACAATAGTGAAAGATTTAGGACAGTAACCCATCCATACTGTGCCCAAATGTTATGGCATCTTTAAAGCGTCCTAATTTTGAACCAACTTAGTCATCTTATATGGCCCCTAAATTTCAAAGCGCATCAGAAGAACCCTAACTTCAGACTTGTCATTGTTCACAGTGAATTAATAAGTTCTACATTTGGTGACAGGGTTTATCGTTAACAAATTGTATGTATTGTGTGTATAATTATAAGGACATATTTTCTTTATATCAGACCTCTGCAGTATATTTGCTTATAATTCAAACAACACTCTTTGTGTCCTTTGAATTTGTTCGATCAAATAGTACTTTGGGAAGATACATGACTGCATTACAGGCGCTTATTTGTACATGTACAATGTATCTGTGGAGTGCGGATATCTAGGTGAAAACAAAAAAACTGTGACCGACTGCATGTACAAATGTATATTACTTTAAACTGTATCATACTGTATGTGCAAGAAAAAAAAAGTACATTACTAGACAAAATGTACCTTCATGATTTGTTGCGCGTATTAAAGTTTATCAACTGAAATCGTGACTTAAATTAAGCTTCCACAAATTGGCATCTTAATTATTATTCACGTACATTATGTCTGCACTGGGAAGGATATATTAACTTAGGATATTATTATTCTCTGATTTTCTCCAACTTCATCTTCTTACAAGTTTAGTGTTTCATCACATGGTTTTGGTGAAATGGGTTTTTCATGATTCGATCAGTTTTCTGTTTTAAGCTTTTTAATTAAAGCTGTAAAAATTCAAGATTGGTCTTGTTATTTGTCGAACAGGACAAAAGTAGCCCCCCCCCCCTGTCAATGCCAAATATATTTGTCATTTTGAGATTTGTCAACATAAATCGGACATTGAAAAAATATGAGGTAATACAAAGTTTGGGAAATTTTGAATATTGGGTGGATAATGATTCTTTACAAGTTTGATATATTTGGCTGCCCCTGTGGATGTATTATAAGCACTAGAAAATTTAGCCCCTAAAACACTTCTGCTTTCGAGAAAAATTGAATATAAAAATTTACTGGTGCTCCCGGTAAATTTTGATGAATTTCAAATAGCGTCTACGGCCGTACAATGGTAGCTGCGACCATGACAATCTCAGAATATGTAGTTGTGATATAAAATTTCCAAACGGAAATAGCTAATCGGTCGATTTTAGTCAAAAACATTGTTTTATAGCTTCATTAATATCTTGACCTTGAGAGGGAACTATACAACATAAAGAGTTTATTATTTACAATTTCATAACTTTAGACTCGATTTCAACAGCGACAACGATCACTGAATATTGAAGGATCGCATATGCTTCCAAAATTTTTGTTTCAACCAAATTCATGACCCCATACCAAAACTGTGTATTACCTTTATTAAATAAAGCATTATCTTGTATGCCTTACACACAACCTGTTTGAAAATTGAAAATTTGTTAATTTCTGCATACAAAGCAAATGGGAGAGGAGCTCACAAGATACATGTATACGTCACAGAGTTGCCAACTGGAAATGTAATTAGCAAACATAATTATGACATAATCATGTACATGTATAAAGTTTATATAATTTGGGTTTCTCCTTGTTGTAGACATAAAAAAGAAGTTTTATGTGAATTTGTAATCATGAACAAAATGAGAAAGAAAGTGAAAGATGAGGTAAAATTGTATAAGTAAGGGATGAAAATATATTCAGGTCCTCATAAACCTAAATAAAAATTACAGTAAAATTTATTCTAGCACAAAGAAATGGAGAAAGAGAAGGAATAGACTGGGACAGAAAGGAAAAAAGAAGGAAAAGAGAAGGAAAGAGTGGGACAGAAATGGATAGAGGAAGAGAAAGAGAGAGAGAGAGAGAGAGAGAGAGAAAGAAAGAGAGAGTTTGTGAGTCATATAGGAGTACACTGTATTTCCTTCCATTTCTTAAAAAATGAAAAATCATGGAGCTAAAAGTTGTACATACATGACTGTATGCATGCACAAGGCTTATAGTACATTGTACAGTACTAAGAACTGGAATCTCATCCATTCCAATGTGTTATGTAATGGTACAATTTCTACCAAGTTGACCTTCATCTCAGTAGGAGGCATGCAAGCCAGCTCTGATAGTGAATGTCAATCATTGTTACCATGACGATCCTTCTCAGAGCTAAGCTCCTCCTATAAGCACAATAAATGCTTATGGGCTCACTTGTTGTACAGACCCTGTGTCAGGAGCAGCTTCAGTACATGGCCTATGGTAGTTTTATAGTGCAGACTCACTTTTACGACTGACCAGGGTTTGTGCTTGCAGACTAGTGTGTGTGTGTGTAGGGTGTGGGTGGGGGTCGGTGAGATTTATTGGTTTGTGCGGGCCCACGGATGATCGTATTACAATTTACATATAAAGTGAGCGGTATAGTGCGATCAGAGTCCATGTTGCGATTCAAGCTAGCTCGACATATCGACATCAACACTAGATCTCTCCAGACATTAATTTTTCTTCACTTTTCCAAAGGTAAGTTCTATCTCATTATGGATACTTCTGTACCATACTAAATACGAGGCCCTATTACTTCTTGCATACACTAGCCTAATGTAGCAACTTGGGAATTTGTATTAGCAATACCATGTATTTTCAGAAGAGCTAATTCAGAATCTTTTGCAAGAAATTGCGAGATTCTGGTAACTTTATTGAAATTTTGTTTTCTGACATTAATATTAGTTTAAATACCCGTCGAAAATAATTATTGACCTCCCCCCCCCCCTCCCCCAAAAAAAAAAATAATCAAAGTTTAAAAAGTCTGTTAATATCGATCGTTTTACCTTGGCAGCCAGCCCTTCGCTTAGTTAACAATATTCCTTTATTCTTAATCTTATTCTGCATTTTATTTTTCGTATTTATTTTGCTCTCATTTCATTCATCGAATAATCATTTTCCATAAGGATTTAGTAAATTAATAATACTTTATTGATTATTTATAGATTTTAACTGTATTTTCAATATATTCTCTCAAAGATTACATACTTTTAGTCTCTCGGATAAGATTGTTTAGTCTTTTTGCCTTTCATAGTTAATAAACCGTTGGAACGCGATTTATGAACCCACGGAATTATGAACCTTCTGAAAACCGACATCTATATTATGAAGGCTGATTTATACTTAGATTGTGTATTAAATGGTGAGTTTTTTGTTCTCATTTTACCATTTTGTATTTATCATGCAGGTTCTTCTCTTTGCAAATGTTTTTTTCGTCGAGAAACGTCCATTCATCACCACTTTTCATGAAGAAATTAGTCAAACGAAGTGCGGCACGAATAATGCTTCGCATCATCTTGCTCTCTCTGGTCATGGTAGCTAATTCATCCGAACATACAACGTCCGAAACCCCATTGATCCATCCATCTGATTCAGAGGGTCTATCTGAGACACCGCAAACTTTGGAAAGGAGTTCTGTCAATATCTCCACAACGCTCCTGCCTACACCATCCGCAGTCACCACCGAAACGAATACCGAGGCTTTCTCCCAACCATCACAAACGAGTGATGTGATGCAGACTACTACTACTACTACTACTACTACTACTACTACTATGGTTCTGATCAGTTACAATCCATTCAGACTACTACTACTACTACTACTACTACTACTACTACTACTACTACTATGGTTCTGATCAGTTACAAACCATTCAAGAATCCGTAAGCGAGTTTAACAATGTCACTGTTGTCCAACCATCGACAGAATCGGTCGCCCGGCTTGATACAACCATAATTATGGGTGTGGCGATTCTCGTGGACATGGGTGACTATCCTTCAGTTAATCATTTCATTGATCGGTATTCTAGGAAACCTCCTGGTTATCGTTGTAATGAGAGTTCGTAGGTCCACTACTAATTCTACCGATATTTTTGTAGGAGCTCTAGCCATTTCAGACTTGTTGACATCATTATTCAATATTCCTGTTCCAAGGGCACTCCAAGTGCCTGATAACATTTTGGGAGGGTTTTATTGCCGACTGGTAAATACTAGTTGCCTGATATGGATCTGTGTCGTTTCTTCGAGCTATATCCTGGTAGGTGCCTCTTTTGAGCGCTTATATAGCAGCAGTTGCCTATCCTCTACGCATCAAGGACATCTTCACAAACCGCAGGGTTTATATCTTTATCATAGTAGCATGGTTGTTTTCATTTGTATCATGTTCCTACTACTTACTGTCATTCTTATTTCAAGGTGATCTTTCGTCCCGAATCTATTGTGTACCAACCGATTCCGATACTTTTTTATTAAGAATAATTAATTCGTTCAATTTCGCCATACGTCTGATGGTTCCTACTGTTCTCATGATGGTTTCCCAGACAGCAATGGCCATCTTACTGCATCTTCAATCTATTCGATTGCGGCAAGCCATGTCTCGCGGTTCTAAGCAGTCCTATCATCTCCTGGCCAGGAATCGTGTCATCAAAATCATGTTGGTAGTGATCATCATCTTCATTCTATGCTGGTCCCCAAGTCAGATCGCGTTTGTTGTCGTCTCTTTCAGAGGAACGGCTAAAGCCTATGTGAGGAGCAGCGTCCGCCAGATTCTTAACTTGATAACCTTTATTAACTCGTCCATCAATCCTTTTATCTACGCAGCTCACTATCCCAAATTTCGTTCTGCTATAAAAGAAATCTGTTGGGGTAAAACACAGAAAAACGTACCGTTGTTTGGTATGTAGACCATCCGAACCCCCAATCACGAGTTAAGCACAGATGGTCATGCCTAATTGGTTATGGGTTGCAAGATATGTCTTTTGTGAAAAAGTACTAAAATTGTTCGTCTCAAAATGTAAAGGTTGTGTATCCCCTTTGCAGCCAACATCGAATTTTATAGAACTTTGTAGGAATTATGAATATGTCACGTGTAAACGTTCGCAGTGTCCTAATATTCAAATTATGCAAGGAAACCTGTTTACTTTCTAGACTTCACTGTCAGACACTATTGAGTGACTGACTGACTACATTTTTCTTTGGTAATACCATATATAAAATGAGCTGTAAAGGGTACATGAGCATTTATCCATATCAATAAACCACTTCTTGTAATGGACAAAATTAAGCTGATTAAAATTTAATCTTTGCGCAGCACTAAGCGTTCGACCATTCGGTACAAGGGTCTGAAAATCAGACTATTTAATTAAACGAGCGCGCTCGCTAACTTCCATTCGACAACTAACGGTCAGTATTTTCCCACAAAAACAAAACACATTTTCAAGCCCTTCTGTTTTGAGGGAAGTTCTAAATTAGTACCATTGAAATTTAACCTTTTATTTTGGTTGGCCAACAAATAGGACATACTACCTTTGAATGATGCAGACCCACATAATGACATAACTTTTTGATATCACATTCAAGTGGGTTGCAGTGATAGTTATATGACAAGGTACAGGACTAGGTGTAATTAATTCTTGACAAAAGTTAGTTTTAAGAATTGTAAAATTTAACGCACGTCACCACAACGATCATAGCGGTACAGTCACTACTTCGACGGGGCCTGATGGGGCTGTGGCACCCTCTTAGGCACTCTTTGAAAAACAAACGTGGCAACAATTTGAAAATCAAATTAAATGTACATAGTATCAAAACTTTGATGTTTAAAGTGTTTCACACAAAATAGTTCTGTATGTTAAGGTTTCACGGTACTACAACGTCAAGATATGAGCTCAAAAAATGTATGTAAAGTATAATGTGTAGGTTTAAATGCACTCTGAATCAACATGAATGTGACTCAATAGTAGACTAGTAGACGCACCCGAACGACGAGCACGCATTATAAACAGGCCCTCCCACTCCTTCCTGCAACCCAGCGTTTTTCAACCTGTTTAGTCGCGGCCCACTTTTGAGAAATAAAGAGTTCCGAGTCGCCCTTTCAAATTCATAACAAAAGATTCATTTTCCATCTCCCTGGTCTACGTCAAGTGCCATGTACACACGTACGGACACGTTTTGTTTTCTAAAATTTGCGGGCGAGCTAAGCGAGCGAGCAAAACAACAAGAACATTTTTAGTGGGGTAAACATGTCATTTTGTGAACGAGACCCACTAGATATGGTTTGATTATAATTATGTGGGCACCTTGCTGCCCATTCAGTGAATACAAAAGTCATATATTCAGTAACCTTGACACACGAATATAAGGAAGTTCGTATATCCCATTGTCCAGAATTACCCTGTTTCTAAATGTTATGAGCGAGTGAAGCGAACGAGCATGGTAAAAATGCTATTTCGATATGAAAACTATAAGATATATTTGGGCACCTCGCTGTCAAAAGAAATTGTATGGCACCTCGTTGACTTATTATGTGGGTATTCAGGTACTTCACTAAAATCATACTGTTTATTAATGATGTGAACGAGCGAAGCAAGCGAGGAAAAATTGTATTTCTTCGTGAAAATACATAGCATCTGATATTTTGTTTTCACAAATTTGACGTTTAATTCATAATGGCTCCAAAAATAGGTTTATTTTACAATCAAAATAATGGCTTTTCAGTTAAGGGTATATTTGAAGAGAGAAAAAAAAGTAAGATTCAGACCGTACATGGTTTGTAGTGAAATGCAACTCCATTCTCAGCCTATTATAAAATGTTTTTACCAATCTCCAGTATCCGGTTTTACAAAGAATATTTTGTTTAAATCATCAAGAGAGCGTAAATAATTTGTGTAAGAGGGTCAATTAGTGCCAAACGGTCTCCTATATAATTGGACACAGCTATTATCTGGTGTTGAGTAGACCAGATTCTGATCCTTTTAAATATTTATTTTTTTAGATCGTCGCGTGCACACCATGCGATAGCCATTGGTTCGCATGAATCATGTATGCATGACGTTTTAATTTCAAAGAGAGATTTAAGATTCGAATAATAAATATTTTTTTCTAACAACATCAACATGGGTACCTTGGAGTCTCTTGCTCAGCAACGAACACTTTGGAAGAGCTCGTTAACAGGGAAAGGTCTTCTAGGAAAGAACGGGAGAGGAATCTGATAGAGAGATCCCTCTACTCCCAGGTAACACCTGCTATACCATGCAGTCGTGTATGCTGCCCAAGGATTGGTCTCTTAATTTATAAGAATGCGGGTGCATAACCTCTAATCTTGTGATATAATCATTCGTCAATCATACTCGATAATTCCTTATAAGACAATCAAGCTCGCTAACGAATGATAGTCAATGACATATTGACATTACATGATTATAAATTACATGATGCATGCACTTATAAGGAAAAAGAAATAACAAAACTGACAAAGGTGAAAACGGTTGTAATAATAATTATGTGCTACGAATCATATCGTACGAAAGTGATATTGTGAGTTTGATGATATCTTAGAGAAGGTATGCATGGGTTTTAAACCGATTCTTATATTTTGTCTTTATGTTTTGATTGGTTTATCGTCGTTTCTCTATTCACGTAAACAATAATTTTTAAAGGCATTTGAACCTCCATTTCAGTTTCTCCTCTAAATGAATTGAGGATGATTGGTCTATTTTCTCACTTTTTTATTTTATTTTTGAATATATCTTGCTTGATGAAATTAAGCCTATAATGGATAAATTGGTAATTTAAGAAGGGTAAGATATAACGATTCACGGGCTCAAGTCACACTACAAGTACTTTCTCTTTTATCCGAGCGGACGAGTGGCAATTTTTTAAAAATACATGTGACGCTGATTAAAAAAACAAAATTACCAATTTGACTTACATCAGAAAATGGAGGATTAATGTATTGCCTTATTAAGTCAGTTCTTGACAACATGATTTCTCGAAAATATATGTGTTCGTAAAAATATTATTAACAAATTGTTGTTCATTTGGGCTTTAAGAACTGACCAGCAGGCACGGGCGGTAGGGTAAGTTTACAACTAGAATACTACATGTACAATCTATACAATAATATCAATATAGTATTATATGTATTAGTAAGCCTCCATACATGATTACAAAGAAATAAGGAAGGAGAGATAACGATACATAGGGAGGTAGCAGAGGAGGGGGAGAGGTCGTGAGAGAGAGAGAGAGAGAGGGGGGGCGGAGGGAGAGAGAGGGAGGGAGGGAAAGAGAGGGTAGAGGAAGTGGAAATGAAAAGAAAATGGGGTAGAAAGATAAAGGTTATTGATAAAAAGAGCCGATATCGAGAAAGAGGGACAGAGAGAGAGAGGGAGAGAGAGAAAGAGAAAGAGAAAAGTAGATGGTAGACTGTCACATAGTGTATGCAACATTCACAAATCGACATAAAGTATGATTCTTAAACGGTAGGTCCACCCTCATATTAAGTTGATTTTTATAAAGTAGAAAAATAGAGATACACGTTTATACAGTGAAAGCAGGAGAAGAGTCTAAGTGTTTCCAAACAATTTCAATTTATTTTGTAATGAAGTATTAGTTTATAATGACTGCTATGAGAGGGATAGTTAGGCTCAAGGGGACGTCACATCCTGATATCACCCAGAGGCGCTCCGAGGGATAATATCAGGATGTAACGTCCCCGATATAAATCAACTATGCCTCGAATATTCAAGCAGTCTTTACACCGTCTTTATATCTTTTATATACCGAATTGACATATAAACCTACCAAGAATTCTTACCTTATCCTTTTCTTGAGTAAAGATTGGTTAACAAATCACAACAAATCTGAGACACTGTCTGTTAATCTTCGCTGGAAAGATGACTGAATGTTACAATCATTTGGGAATCGCAGACAAAAATCACTGTATGGTATCCACGCTCGCACAATGTAATTTCTAACACGTAAACCAATGGGGATCGCAGCAAAATTTTACAATTTTTCCGGTACCCGGAATCTTTCGGGAATCTCACTCATGAACTATGAACCGTTACTGGCATTGTTCGTTTCTTTACGGGAATGGTTAAAATCACGACTTCAATTTCGACCAATCAGATGGCTAGATTTTTAAAGAGAGGAATATAACTCTCATTAACAAATAGCTTTAGTTACAGAGTAAAAATATATAATACAAGTATTGATATAAACTTTTTGTCTAAAGCATTTTCTACAGAAATTAGTACCCACAAAATTGTGGGGTTTTAGTACAATTGCAAATGGGGGATTTCCTCTTAAGATAAATCGAGTCATTTGTCTTTATTGGATATGACTTGGATTGATCACAAATTCAAAATTTCATAACTTTCGTGTACTCTTTTTTTCAGATTTTTATCACACTTTCATTGATACCTTCTCTCATTTTTGTGTGCATCAATTAAGCCAACCTAATGCAAGAGTTAACTCATTTATTTATTTGGTACATCAAGATGTAAGGTAACTTTGACGCAGGAATTAATTTTAAGATGATATTGTGTTTTTGTGTATGTTGTATACATGTACATACTTCAACTTCAAATGCACTTGAAAGAGACTCGCATTCCCTTTTCCTGTTTTGAATGAAAACATACCTCAAGACTGTACCATTCTCCTCTCTTTCTACTTTTTATTTTCTACTCTGTCCTTCTCTAACCCTCTCCTCCAATCTTTCGTATATTCTCTGATCAACTTTTCTTTCTTTCTTCTTCTTCCTTCTCTTCCTCTTGCTAGTTAATTCTCTCTCTTTCTCTCTCCCTCTCTCCCTCTCTCTCTCTCTCTCTCCTTTCTGTGTAACCTTTGATGACATAGAAGTTATTAACGTTTTTAATATTTGTAATATATTTAGATTTTGATGTAATAATGGAGTTTTATTTTTGTTTCATTATGAATGATTTATGGTTGTACGTTTTGGCCATCCATATTTTGATCGTTTATTGTGTTGTACATTGACTTTGTTAATTGAGCAATATCAGCTTTCCAGTTGCATGTTCTATTAATGCAATAAACCGAATAAATTCAATTCAATTCAATGTACTTAAGTAAAGATCAAAATAGGTTCCGTTGTTAATAATATGTGTTTGGTATAATAATTGCATTTAACATGATTATTAATGGGTTTGAATTTATCATATTAATGAAGTTTACTTAATCAATGTATATTTAATATTTGATGGTTTACTTTCCACTCGTGTTGTTATCTTCAGAATGTGTATCTAAGGTAGTGTTAACGCATGAATTCATTTTTAAAGAAGATATTAATCTTGTTCAGACGGGGTTTGGTAGTCGGTGTAAGTTTATCCCGGCAGTAGTAAATACCTCATGTATATTTCATTTAATTACACCAATGGTTATCCACACGCTCTTACTCGGACCAACTTACCACGAGTAAGTTAACACGACCTTCCACCGACCAGCGTAACTAACGCAGAGACAGATACTCCCGGGTGTAAGTGGGAGCAGAGCCATCTATACACAGTGTTTTGCCAACCGGTTTTAGTTGGACACAATAGGGACTTTTAGAAATGCACGTCAAGAGCTTTGACTGCAACGTGTGACGTCATTTTAAGGCACTGCGCCTGCGTCACGTGGTCTCAGTCGGCGATCGAGAATGCGTCAACCTTGATTTTCCTAAATCTAGTACATGCAATACATACATACATATTGACATTTATAAAGCGCCTTTACATGCTGAAATGTGTAGAACAGGTGTCACATGCACCTGTTCTACACATATTTACATATTAGCAGTGAAGGGATGTTCTTTTGTTGAGGGTAGAATGAGGAATGTCCTCTTTCTTTGTCCGTGATGTTTATTGTGTTATTTCCTGCATGCATATCGTCGAGTGCAATCTAAAAGATTTCTAATTGTAGCCAACATGGGCAGTTAAGTACGTTGACACGCATGATCAGTCGGCGTTCGTCGTGTTCTCGTTCACTCATTCTAAAAGTCCCTAATATGGCGACTACTGCTTTGTTGAGCAAACACAAAACAAAATAATGTACGCTGTGTTGTGACCCAGTGAAATCAAGTTGGCCAAACCCTGTGTATAGATGGCTCGTGAAAGGTCACAGATACTCCCAGGTTAAGTTGGGAGCATCCACACGGTCAACTTACGCTACGGTTACCCTCTAGTCGTGTTAGCGAGTTAATAGGGACTTTTAGATTTGCGTGGACTGATACGTGTGACGTCCATTCACGGCAGTGCATTAACAGGACGTCGATCGTAGCATAGACCTATTGTCTTCGTGCGAATCTAAAAGTCCCTACTCCTGGATTTGTTAAAGGAGTAAATAGGTCGGGGTAAAGGTAGCTACACCTAGGTGTAGCTAACACGATCATCGTTTAGACGGTCACTACCCAGCAAACACAGAACGTTTTCAGAACGTTTTCAAAACGTTTTTTTTAGGTCCTGTACGTCTTCGTCCTAAATGAACGTTTTAAAAACGTTTATATAACATTAAAGTTTGGACTTCTCATTTACGTCAAAGTTTAGGTTTTTGAGAACGTTTAAAAAACGTTTTTTGGACGTTACAAAATTAAACGTTTGGTATAGGACGTTTACAGAACGTTTGATATAGGACGTTTACAGAACGTTTGATATAGGACGTTTACAGAACGTTTGATATAGGACGTTTACAAAACGTTTGTGGACGTTACAAAATAAACGTTTTGTACATAACGTTCACAGAACGTTTTATATACGTCCAATTCAATAAATCAACTAAGATTTTTTTGTAAACAAATACCAGAATTAAGCATCATATTTTGTCTACGTCCAACTACTAAGGATAAATAAAAACAAATGAAAACAGATCACTAAAATACTGTAAGCGATTTCTTGAATTGAAATGAAAACGAGATTTGTTTGTTTTATCATATAAATGCATACACAATTCAAAAACAAAAATACACAAGCAAAACATATTTTTATACATTTTACATACTCAATTTTATTACCGGTAATTTCAAATCATTTATCTTACATCTTTACACAACAACGAACGAGGCCGCCGCCGCCGAGGATTGATGGATGACGTCAGCGTTATTGCATGCCCGGCTAGCTAGCTAGCCGGCCATGTGCGTGAAAATTACATTGAGAATTTTCCCATTGAATACCGTGTGTGCCTTTGCAAGAGCTATCAAGAAATCCTGAACTATCTACCTAATTTGTGAGACTGCAACACCAATGTAAGTGATATTTTACCATTTTGATATCTGTTAGGTGTTTAAATGTTGTTTGAGTGAATTCGAGACGTGTAAAATGTGGGAAAACATTTAAATGAGTATCGGCTTGTGTCGTGACATGTCTGCATGTAATTCCGGGAAGCTCCGGCCAACACCGGCGCGCAGCGTCGGCGCGCCGGTGTTGGAGCTTCCCGGAGTTAGTCTGCATGCTGCATTCATGCATTAGCGATAATAACGTGCATGCAAATTTACTTTTAACCAACCTGTGAGTGTGAATGCAATGTGATACATGCCAAACAAAAAGGCGTATGTTAACCAGACGCGTTACTGTTATTGTTGATTGTTGTATGATTGAATCCAGAATGATGTGAATTAACCCAACTTTCACCTAACAGTAACACATTAATACATGTCATGTAGCAGAAAGAGTTACTTAAAATCACTGAAAGAACTTGAATTTATTTCTGATATGGTAAAGGTCTACATGTACATTGTAACTGTAAGTTAGTCTAGTAGATCTATGACCGAGTGACTTAAAGTCTTCAGTGAAGATGGGCATGTGTTTCGGACTCCCCACACGTATCCGCACCGCTGGTATTAGATTGCGCGTGGCCATTTTTCTGCAAAATTGCTTTCAGATTCTTTCTGTATGTGTTGCATTGTCTGATGCTTTGTACAAGTATTGTCATTGCAGCTTGGTGATGTATTCCTGAAATGCGATAGTTGAAAAGCTGTCGTACATATCAGTCACACTAAAATTACATACTCTTCTTAGCTACCAAAATGACCTAATTTGTTAATGTATTTTTTTTTACTCCTTTTGTTTTCCTAGACAATTTTCAACAGCAGGTACTTCAAAAACTTCAGAAGCTGGAAGATGTCCAGGCCCAGATAGTGGAGACGCTGGCAAACCTGGTTGCCAAATCATCAGTGAGTTTACGGGCAGGTCCTGCCGACCTGCAGGAGCCCTTTGCGGAACCGCTCAAGACAGGGAGTGAATTTGACTTGCTCGAAATGAGACTGATTTTAAGAAGAGAGTGGTAAGTTTAAAAATACTTGCATACTAATTTGGCATTATTTGATCCTCCATTCAAATGACTTTGTTTTTCCTTTTTGTACAGATTTAATTATCTAAACCTGAAATATCCTGAGTTTCTGATTTATACATGCCTTGATTACTTTATAGCCATGTTTAAAAAAAAAAGTGAAAGCCTGTGAATTTTGCAAATGATAAATTAATATTTACCGCATCAGGGTGAAGGTTTTAGCGGAGAAACATTCATAATAATGTCTGGAAATGAGACGGTTGGCTCCTATTTATGTGAGAATCTACGGCATTGTAATTGATAATGGTTCTTTTAATTTCAGATCAACTACCTGAGTCTAGTCGGCGGGGGCAATATTGCCCAAACAAGTCGGCGTATCATGAAAAAGCTGGGGTCAAATAATCTTTGGTCAGATTTCAACGTGAATGGGAGGAAGGGGAAGCGTGGTCTGAAGTCAACAAGATTTGTTCCCGTCATTGTCAGTAAGTAATCAATTAGTATATGATTAGCCAATTTCAATTTTATTTTATATGTTTCTGGATTCACCCGATGAGTTACAATGATTGGTGATCAATTGGACATTGATGGTCTCTAGCAACCTTGCTGCCTTTGAAGTCGCATAATAGCATTGTTTTCTGCTTGTAAGGTAGCTGTTGAATTTGGCCTCTAAGGAGTAGTTATGTTTTATGCCCATCTGAACAAGGAATTACTTATGTGAGAGTGTGCAGATGTGTATCCATGTATTTCTTCATACAAAAATGCCCATTTTTGCAAAACAAAAAAAAGGGGTGGGCCATAACATGGGAACCGACATACCATTTTCCCCTAATACATTTGAGAGGAGTGTAATGATATTGATTGTCCGAATTGCCATGGAATGACCCATTTGTCATTTAAGGTGTGTAATCTGTATCGTCTTATTTTAATGTGTCATCAAAAATAATTTTAATATAATGATCCATGGCGTCTGCACTTACGTCTTTCAGGAGCCTGCATGAAGACCGACCAGGGCGCCAAAGAGATGGAGATTGAAGAAGTCGTAGGGGACTTTCTCAAGCGAACCCCATTTCTTCCAGGAGGAAAGAAATGGAAGGTAAATTCCTTTTACTTTTGTTTGTGTTTTTATTTTTTATTTTTTTCTCTTTATATTATGTGGATTTCTATCAAAATACAAAAATATGTTGCAAGAGAATATCAGATCAATTTACTATTTCAAAGGGCATTCAGCCTTTTTGACCAATTTTTGTTTGGACATTAAAAAAATGTGTATTTCAAAGTTATCTTTTGATTGAATGAGTGAAAATTCTGGTGTTACGTGTATGTTCCCTTTTAAAGGGATAGACCCAATATCTGTAAAACAATATTGTACATGAAGCACATCATTAGTCCAGTTTTGCCCTTGTTGATAGGGGTGGCCGGATTCACCTCACTGCCACCCTAGCTTATCCAGACGTCAGTTTTTAGGCATTGGTCTCGAGACTTAATATTTTGTGGACAGGCAATAATATTTACTTATGTGCAGCCTCTTCAGATATAATTTTGGTTCATAATTTACATTATGCCAACTTGTCACCAAATGAGCTTGTATAGGCGCTGTTTTTAGGGAGGGGGAACATCATGCCCCCTAGTTTTTTTATGGTTTAGTTGAAATGAACATTTAATTTATAAATAAAGGTTGTTTGCTCTGATTTGCAGAAACCTGATACCGATGGGGCTAGAGTTCCAGCTGTCGCTGCCGAAGATGTTGCCAAAGATGTTGCTGCTGTTGCAGATGCCACTGAAGACGAGGAGGAGGGTGTCATGGAGAATTAAAAAGGATAAACGCTGATGACATCTGTTCTCGATTCGCTATGTAGTTACATACTGGCTTCTGATAAAACTCATTTATAGAACAAATCTGGACCTAACTACAAAATCTTTGGTGGATCAAAAGGACAATATATTAAATGGTATTTGAGACATATACAGTTCTCATAAAGGTTTTACCGGAGGTCAATCACACCAATTATGCCAAGTTTTCTTTGTCATTTAGTTGGTACATGTTTTCAGTATGAATTAACAACATCTTTCAGGAATCAAAGAGGAAATTACAGGTTCTATAAATCACTCAAGTTACTTGTGTTGAGTGTGCTGTAACCAAAAATGCTACATATGTGCTGCCAAATTCTTAACACTAGATATATTTATAGTCTTGCCTTTTCTCTAAATAGCCCGGTAGATTTGAGTTTTGAGACTTGCCAGTTATATGACATATTTTCAACTTGTATCTCATTAATGTAAATAACTCTGTGTTGATTATGATGGATTTTGTTTTTCATGGAAGATGAAAGTTCTAATGCTGGCTTCTGATAAAACTCGTTTATAGCACAAATCTGGACCCGACTACAAAATCTGTGTGGGATCAAGAGGACGATATAGTAAATGGTAAAACTATACAGTTCTCGTTAAGGTTTTACCAGAGGTCAATCACACCAATTATGCCAAGTTTTCTTTGTCATTTAGTTGGTACATGTTTTCAGTACAAATTAACAACATATTTCAGGAATCAAAGAGGAAATTACGGGTTCCGTAAATCACTTGAGTTACTTTTGTTGAGTATGCTGTAACCAAAAATGCTATGCGTGTGCTGCCAAATTCATGACACTAGATATATTTATAGTCTTGCCTTTCCTATGTATAGATTGGTAAATTTAAGTTTTCATACTTGCCAGTTATATGACATATCTTCAAATTGTATCTCATTAATGTAAATAATTATGTGTTGATTGTTACTATGTTATATGATGGATTTTGTATTTCATGGAAGATGAAAGTTCTAATGCTGGCTTCTGATAAAACTCGTTTATAGCACAAATCTGGACCTGACTACAACATCTGTTGGGGATCAAAAGGACAATATAGTAAATGGTAATACTATACAGTTCTCGTTAAGGTTTTACCAGAGGTCAGTCACACCAATTATGCCCAGTTTTTTTTTGTCATTTAGTTGGTACATGTTTTCGGTACGAATTAACAACATCTTTTCAGGAATCAAAGAAATTACGGGTTCTATAAATCACTCAAGTTACTTTTGTTGAGTATGCTGTAACCAAAAATGTAATATGTGTGCTGCCAATTTTTTTACACTAGATATATTCATAGACTTGCCTTTTTTATTAATAGATTGGTAATATTGAGTATTCATACTTGCCACTTACTATAATGACATATCGTCATCTTGTACATTTTTTTCTTGTAAATAACCATTGTATCTGTGGTTTCAAATGGACCATCCCAACCAAATTTCTGTTGGCTGTTTATAATCTTATTTAAGTCTATTTTACGCCAATTTTTCAACCGTATTTCTCTAGATTTTCTCCTTGTGATATCACTTGTCTATCACCAGCCTGAAATAGACGTCTATTGGATGTTCGTATACCACATGGTGTTATGAAAACTTTCAGTTGTGAATACTTTATCACCACGGAAACCTACAGAGAACATTGTATCTTTTTATAAGTAACCTTGAAATACATGTACTATTATTACCAAGTCTTTGAACATTTATTTATGTTTGATAATAAAATCCTGAAATCGATCAAATGTGTGACCCAGTATTTATTTCATATACCATTTGTATTTGTTGAACATTCTTAACACTTTTGCAGGACGTTCTTAAATGTTTGTTGCGCATTCTTTCAACGCCCGAGACATTTTCAGACATTCTATAAAGGTTTTCTGAACAATCTCCTAAAACGTTTTATGAACGTTTTAGACGTGTTTTAAAAGGTTTTTTAAACGTTCTTAAAACGTTTGTAGACCATTTGGACGTTTAGAAAACGTTCTATAAACGTTCCAGACGTGTTTTAAAAGGTTTTTTAAACGTTTGTAGAACATTTGGACGTTTAGAAAACGTTTTATAAACGTTCCAGACGTGTTTTTAAAAGGTTTTCTAGACGTTCTTAAAACGTTTGTAGAACATTTGGACGTTTAGAAAACGTTTTATAAACGTTCCAGACGTGTTTTAAAGGTTTTCTAGACGTTCTTAAAACGTTTGTAGTGCATTTTAACGTTTTAAAAACGTTTTAAGAACGTTCCAAACGTTTTTAACAACGTCAACAATATATTTAGAACGTTTTCAAAAGGTTTTTGGACTTTTCGAATGTCTGAAAGGTTTTTAAAGGTTTTTTTTTGGTTCTTTTAACGTTTAAAACACGTTTTTAAAACGTCCAATAAACGTTTTAAATACGTCGAAAACCTACCACATTTTGACGTCCAAAAAACGTTTTCACAAAACGTCCAAAAACCAACTTGGAACGTTTTTAGAACGTTCAGAAAACGTCCAATTGTTAGTTGGGTACTCCTACCTTTACACCGGCTTTCATCGAAAGGGTGCGGTGCGGCGCGGCGCGGTGTGGTGTGCTCAACGCACCCATTCGATAAAAGGCCCCCCGCTTTTCTCGAAAGGGTGCGTTGAGAGCGGAGTACCGTTTTAACACACCCTTTCGATAAAAGCGGGGGGGCTTTTCTCGAAAGGGTGCGTCGACTAGTCTTTCGCATCAGTCGTTTAAAATGAGGATCTGGGACAGAAGGTAATAGTTGCCAATTTAAGTATATCGAAAATGTATTAAATAAAATGGAATGGTCTTGATTACAGAGTGTTCTCTTTCGTTATTACTATGTTGATGGGGAGACAGAGAGAAGGAAAAAAGGGAAAGGGAAAGGGAAGATAAAAGGAAAGAAAGAAAAATAAGAAGAAAAGAGGGAAACGGGGGGGGGGGGCGAAGGGCTCTTGGCTCCTCCTCACCCCCCTCCCCCCCGCCAAAAAATAAATAAGAGAGAGAGAGAGAAGGGAAAGGGAAAGAAAATATAAAAGGAAAGAGAGAAGAGGAAGAAGGAAAGAGGGAAACGGGGGAAAAGCGAAAGGGCTCTTACCCCCCCCCCCCTGCCAATAAAATAAATAAGAGAGAGAGAGAGAAGGGAAATGGAAAGGGAAAGATAATATAAAAGGAAATAAAGAAGAGGAATAAGAATAAAAGAAAAGAGGGAAACGTGGGCGAAGGGCTCTTGCCTCCTCCCCCCCCCCCGCCAACAAATGAATAGGAGAGAGAGAGAGAGAGAGAAGGGAAAGGGAAAGGGAAAGAAAATATAAAAGGAAA
>JAVYIG010016705.1:0-29816 GCA_035222895.1 Strongylocentrotus droebachiensis | reverse complement strand
GACGTCTAACGCACGCTCAGATGATCAATCCATTGCAAAGCGAAATAACCTTTCAAAATGCCATCTTGGCTTTGCCAGTAAGCCGTTCTACAAGTTAAAGTTGATTTTTTTTTTTCTCTCTCCCACGTACATGTATGAGTCAAAGTGAATCATATTCCATGAATTAATGATGCTGCTTCTTTTTGCTGTAGGCAGTGTCTGGATTTCTTATATTGGTTTTTGAACATCCATATGTGACTCTCCCTCAAGCAAGAATGTTACCATATCTTTCTTTGAAAAATTAATCTAGACTAGAATGTTACCACCTTTCTTTGAAAAATTAATCTAGACTAGATGTTGTGCACTGGTGAATCATTCTATAAACTGTTCATCAATCAATGTACTTACTAGTAACTTTTTTTAAATCCTATTTTACCAAGATACTGTATGATACCAATAAATAATCAAAATATTACACATTTTTTCTCTCTGATCTTTTGGAAATTATCACCTTTAGCTTTAGCTCCTGTGAAAGAGAGGGTAATAACACACCAACAAAAAGAAAGAAAGAAATGCACAAATTTCTCTTAAAAGGAACAATGTGCCTGTGAAAGTATTAAAGAATAGTAACTGAATACCGTCTACATTTTAGATCTGAAATATAAGGTGGTCAGAGATACTATTTTTACGCAGTTGAATGACAGATCTAACCGCATTTGCTGACAAATGTAATGAAATAAATTCAATTGAAATTTAAAATGGGGCCATCAGTTGCACTGTGTGTGAGCTTTTAAGATCCTTTCAGTATCAAGCTCCTTTGTTCCTCTCCCTATCTGTACATGCAATCAGTCCGCTATCAAGTTCTTTCCTCCTCTATGTACATATACATGTGTACATGTACGTATTAAAGTCAAACTGAAAACATGTACTGAATACTATTTTTGTTTTATCACAATAATATACTATCTATGTATGCCATGTTTCTATGAATGTGAGCAAAGACAATCTCTTAAATACATTTTGATGAATGTTTTATTTACCTACATGTACATGTATAAACCCAATAACTCTTGGTACATATACCAGATTGGTAATAAATAGTAATCACTTTAAATTGAAGGAAACTGGTACTTGCTTAAGGATCCAAAATATATTATACTTGATGGAAACAGGTACTTACCGAGAGATCCAATAATGCTCGATACATGGCCAACTTTAGTGAGCTCTACCGTCTCCGGGAGAGAAATCTGCAGATATTCTACCTCTGGCAATCCCTGTAATGAAAGACAGATGTAATGAAGTTCAAAGGTCACCATTCATCTTCATAAAACAGGAGGTCAGGTACATGTACATGTATGTTTTTTTTTCATAAGATGCATTATTGAAGGTTATACATACATGTACACAAGCACATTCATAAACAACTTTCAAAAGGAATTCATAACGTATTTCCTTCCCCCCAAAAAGCTGAAACAAACTATAGACAAAACTGAATTTCAATTGGCAACATGATGCTAATAAAGCATTCCTTTTCATGCTCAATAATCAATGTACAAGAGAATTTCAAAGAAACTAAGTAAACTGTAAGTTTTGTTCCCATAAAACACAAATTAACAAGTCATACAAAGAGGCTAGTTACAGACAGTCCAAGTAAGCAGAAGGGGATGGAAAGAGAAAGAATCCTAAAAATAGTCATTTATGACATAAAATTGTACATACACTGTACATGTAGGTATATAAATGATTCATAAAATAGTGTGAGGCAAAAATAGTCAACTGTGACTGATTGCCAAACAAAATCAAATCAAGAAGGAGAAGAAGAAGCCAACATTTACAAGAACCATTAGAACTGAAATCATGAACACACCTTGATAAATCCTTCCTTTGAATCAGCAGAACGTTGTTTTCCTTTCACAGGCTTTGCCTCTTCCTCTGCTTCATCGTCGGATTCATCCGCACTGAAATGAATTCAGAGAAATAATTCTTACAATATATCCATTTACATGTATGTCCCAGGGAGTGGACAATGTGCATGCATTGTGTGCGGGTAAGCCTGAATCCAATGACCGGGGTAATAATATGATTGCAGGGCCCTCAGGGAGAACAGCATGAATACTGATGAGGCTACCCTGGGTAAACAAGACATATTATTATTATTATTATTATTATTATTATCATAGGGTTAGGGGAAGGGTTGCATGTGAGTTTTAGGATATGTACGGTATGTTAATAGGGGCAATGGTTAGGGTCATACAGTACATGTATACATGTAGGTGTTTGTGCTAAGATTGATGTTGGGAATTCACATATTGTGGTGTGTTGACCATGGAAAGCAATTGTCGCTGGATCATGTGCCGTACAACTAGTGTAGCTTCTTTTACAAATAAAATACTCTATTATGCTCTAACAATTATCATATTATTTCATATTTCAAAACATCTATTCAGGATGCCCCCCCCCCCTCCCTCCGCCCCTGCCCACCCCATTTAATAGCTCCTTTGTCAAATTTGCAGCTACTTTATAATTTATATGGACATTTTTGGCCCATGGGTCACTCACACAAAAATCAAAACCATTCATGGACCACCAGAGATAAAAAATATATTATTTGTGGACATTTCACTAAAGAGCTTGGGTGAATGAAAAATAATAATATGGGAGTACATGTCATGTATCTGGACTTGCCAAACTGACAGGATTTTAGAAAAAACTTGACCATTGTGTTGTGATGGTTTTCTCTATCAAAATTTCTCAATAGTCCCATCTGAAAGGATAAATTTGTTTGACCCTCAATCTGTCAAACTGACCATACAGTGTCATACAGTGTAATACAAGAGTTTCAGAATGGCTGCTACTTAAAACAAGACAGAAATCAGGCACGGCGGAGCACCCCAATTTGCATATCATTAGCGGCCCGTTCTATTTGAATAACCAACGGACATCTGCGTGAATCCGAACATGTGTGTGCTAGAATGTCAAATCTTAAAATTCGCGTTGCGCCTTTATTACTGCCAATATCGCTATGAAACTTTCCATACTAACTAAAATTATTATGAATTTTATGTCAGTGAAATAAATACGAAATTCCATGGAATAAAACTCGAGATATTAATGTGTTTTGAGCTTCGCCCCTCGAAAAACACGACGTCTACTTTATAAGGTGATGACCCTATCAAGCAATGCACGAAGTAGAGACTTGGTATGAATATTCATTAGGGTTGAATCTATACATGGGCGAAATTTTCGCTTCTCCGCTGTATTTTTTTTGGTTATAACGTTCTTTTTCATGGGGCTTCATTTTTAAAAGTTGTAGTCAGCGAACTCATTGAACATGACGTCATCGATCTCAGCGATGTACTGCGCATGCGTCTTAGGCCCGGTGCAGGCCAGATCGAAACAGCTGAGCCATTATCGTGCACGTGTGCAGTCGGCTGGCAAGACATGTATAGCCAACGCACACGCGAGGTTCAGACATGACACACATTTGAATGTATGGGACTGGTCAAACAATTTTGCGACAACGAAGGATTATTTTTGTTCGATGAGATTCGGACATTGGGGTATGTTTTTCTCTGTTACGACCCTATCAAGCAACTACGAAAAGAGATATTTCACAAGGATTGAGATTATTAAATTTTCTTTTTGTTCATACGAGCCAATTCTTTCTCGCTCTAAAAGAAATGGTGAATTTTACGGTGATTTTGTATCTCATATTTTTCGTTTTTGTTCGTCAAAACTATCCCTTAAATTTCACATTTTCTGTGCATCAATAACTCTTTTTATACACATGAGTGTCTTGCAAATTTATTAAATACTCGATTTAGTAGCTTTGATTGGTGATATTCATCACATTAATGAAGAATTTGTCTTCGAAATTTGTTTACTTTTTTTCGCATCGATCGGTACACAATTGTTGATTTTATGCAAATGATGTTTACTGGACGAGAGTCGATCGCACGGTAATTGGGGTGCTCCGCTGTGCCTGAAATAGCATTGCTTGAACAAGATTTTTTAAATGACAGGATTGGAGATATAAATGTACATGTACAGTAGTTCATTGAACCAAAGTGTTGTCAAACAGACCATTTTCCTCTTATGGGGTGCGTAGTTTAAATTGTTGACCCGGGCTGTGTCAGGCAACAAATAAAAGTTATTTTGTGGTTCTATCAGCCTGCCAAGAAATAAATTAATTTGACCATGTTTGTGTCACGCTATAGGAATATCTTGCCTTTGACTAGGGTTGTGTCATGCGGACAAAAATAAAATAGCCCCTTCATGTCACAGTTAATCATTCTGATGTGACTCTAAACAATGTTTAGTTCCACTTCCCATTTGTGTTACAAATGTGATGTGTCAGCATTACGATTAGTTGGTAATGCCTAGAATCTTTCAAACAAGTCTTAAATGAGTCGTTTATGTAGTTTGATAGTTCTGAAAACAAAACATTCACAAAAAGGATTTTCTGCAAAATCATTTGATTATGTTATGACAAAAGAATCATGCTGAACTAACAGAAAAGAATGGAGTTGAGCCAACATTGTTTGCAAAGGACCTACTGCTGGTACTGGCAGAGAGCCATAACTTCTCATCACCTCAAATACTTTCGCTTCAATATTTCATTTCCTTCCTCTCGTACGTATCACCTAGCAACCAAGTTTTGACGGAGAATGAGAATTTATCTGACAGGAAATTTATAAAGCCCCAAAGAATTGGAAGAGAACAACAGTATTCATATTTTAGGGGGCTGATAACTTTAACAGAGCGGTTGCAAATTTGGAAAGGGATTCTATTGATGTACTGTACATGTATCTTGTTTGGAAGCCATACTCTAAGTTCTTGAGAAAGCAAACACATCCTCAACTTTCAATTTCCCAGTTATGAAGTATGAACACGGTGACAGCTTGGCAAAACTAAGGTAAACCTCAGGTAAACCCCTCGACCTTTCAATTCATGGAATGCAAGCCAATGGAGTGTAGTGTGAATGTTTTGTAAACTTTTGTTTATAACAATGACAAAGCTCTTGAACACAAAATCACACAAGGTCAAAGATATCATGGTTGGAATTTATGTAGCACGTGTACAGGTACAGTGTACAGCACTATTTGTGTTTTGAATTTCTAATTCATTTGCTCTGAAACAGAATAAACTATAATCTTTAGGGAAAAAAACATTGAGAGAGCTACATGTAGATTTCGAAACTACACCCAGGGCCTGTTTCACAAAGACTAAGATCAGCTTTAAGTTGGACTAAACTATGGAAGGCTGTTAATACCATTTTTTTTTTCTCACCAACTAATGGCATTTGTCTCTCAAGGGACTTGGTCTAAAGATCACAATGGTGAGAGCAACCAGTGGCATGAATTGCCCGCCTTAATTCAAGTCCAACCTAAAGTCGATCTTAGTCTTTGTGAAACACTCCCCTGTACATGCAATTTACATTTTAAATTCCAATAAATCCCACCACCTGACTGAAGTGATGGGAATGCTACTCATCATAATAAAATCCTTACCATGCTGGGCAAGCCACAGATGAACCTTCAGATTAAAAAGGGGAGTTTTGTTACATTAATGTTCAAAATTTGAATAGATGAATAAAACTGGTCCACTTTTATTTACCTCGATAATTCAGAGTCTGAGCTCTCGGACTCAGAGCTAGAATCGCTGGAGTCGTCACTGGAGTCTTCGCTAGAGTCGTCGCTTGAGACACAGTCACTCAAAAGATCATCTACACAGGCCATCTTCAATGCCTCACGCTCAATCAGTTTCTCAGAGTCCGGCTGGGCCGCGTTGAACAGCACCTTGGCACTGTGGAGATCCTCGAAGATCATCTCCTTCTCGTCCTCTTCCTCACTCTCGCTCTCTGAATCACTCTCGCTGCTGGAGTCCGTGGCCTGGGCCAGGTCTCTGGCTCGCGAGTAGATGCGACGTTTGGAAACACGCGCAAGCTTGGCTTCCAGACCCGACTTCTCGATCTCGGCCATCGAGTCACTGGCGCTGCCGTCTTCGATGTCCACCGAAACCTTTATCAGTGGATCTTCACTTTCACCGACACAGACCCGTACTGGTCTCGACTCGGTCTCAACTTCCCTTGAACTTGTGAAATCCTTCCTCTCATGTTCCTTGCTTTGATCAACTCTGAGTTCTCCACCATCTGATCCTGGTTCAATTTTCACTTTAATTTCGGCTGCACTTAAAACTTCAGATTCCTGTTTCGAATTAGAATAGTTATTGTCATGTTTCTCGTCTGTTGACTGCATGCTACAACTCAACCCTTCTGTTTCTGATTCAGAGTCGGAGCTGTAGCCTGTATGGAAAGCCTTACTGCTCTTCCTGGCTACACAGCTGGACCTAGTTCCGGAGTCCCGTGCCCCAATGTTACAATTTGCATCCTCGTACCTTCCGCTGCTCGTCTTCCCAACAGCTCCTCCATTTTCTAGAATCACCGCGGACTGTGACAGCAGACTTGTCCTCATGGCATAATAGCCGTTCACGTCGTCTGAGAGTTTATTTTCAATGACTGGCGAGGTCACATCACCCGTTATTCTCTCCAGATCGTACTTGCTTTCTCGTTGGTTGTCCAAAGGCAATGTCAGGTTATCAAGACCTTCCTGTTGCCTCTCCTGCTGCGAAGACGACGAGAATCTGCTTCTTTCGCTCTGGAGGAACCCCTCCTTTGGATCCTTCTCGGAATCCTCAGTGTCCATTTCCTCGGAACCCCCTGAGGCAATGTCTGACCCGAAGGATCCGATGGACATGCAGTCGCTCCGGGTCATACACACAGCTACTTTCTGCTTGAGGATGGTCCCTCCTCCGGTCACTCCCTCCTGGTCCATGGCAACGTCCTCCATCTTGGATTGGATTGGGATTATAGTGATGCTGGTTGTTAGGCGACTGGTATTTAAGGTTCCATTATGTGAAAGGGTGTAACATCCAGTCAGTCAGTCAAGATCTGCAAGAGCAATAAGGTACAGAGGAATAATTAAAGTTGCCAAGGAAACAAAGAACAAATCCTTCTGTTGTTAGAACCTTACAATTTACATGCTTCAAGAAAATATATTAGAATGTTCTGTAGCTCACAGCCTGAAATCCTGGTCAGGGCCCCATTACACAAAGATTAGCACTTCATCGTACAATTAGATTTTGAATGCATGTAGTAATCAATGCAAACTTTGCTAAGCTTTGTTATGGGGCCCTGGTCTGCCTAGTAATGTCTAAAAATACTAGCCATGTTCTTGACCAGTCTGGTAATTCTTATAGAACGCAGTTAATTCTATCATCAAATTTACATGCTGTACATCGGTTCTTTTTCCATTAATAGCAGACTTTGTATTATATTGCATCACAATGATCACCCCCCAAAAAAATTACAAATTGATGCAAGCTTGAAGGCTGGTCGAGTCACCACATTTTCTCTCATTCCATAAGTTGACTAAGCCCTAAAACCTGGTGTCAAGATATCGATTGTGTCCTTAAAAGTGATACGGTTTGTACATGGGGACAATGCACAGTGAGAAGTCAAGAGGTTTTTCATAATGCTTGAATTAGCCCATTTCCTTTTCAGATAACAATGTCGCGTCTAAGCGTCAACTACAGTACCTAGGGCACACAATCTCAAGATGATTTTTCAATTTTACAACGGATACATTGCGGAGGTATGATGATGTTTTCCCTTGAGATTGACATCCTATGCTGTGAACCCATTGAATACTGGAACCGGAGCTCTGTATCAATACCTAAAGGAATTTGAGAATTCAGTAGGTTAAAGAGGGACAACATGATTGATTATTCCTCTCTTTTTTTTATATCACATTGTTCCAAACAGATTCTTCTTCAATAAATTCTATGTGATTCTTTAGTATAAAATAAAAGACAGGCATTTTCATGAATCGCTTGAGTATTGTCAATCGATGTAAATTCTCACTTTATTATCAACATTTCATAAAACTTATGTATCGTCGACTCACAGACATCATCAACCAATTTTATTAATTATTGCATTAACCATTAACCATAAAGTGCTTTTTCTTTTTTCCTTTTCTTTATTTGAAATGTATTTATTTTTTCTTGGTATTAATACAAAACGTGATTAGCAGCAATTGGCTGAATTGTTCGCATTTTACAAGCAAATTTAAAAATACATCGAATCCAATATAGCAAAGGTAAAAGTATACAATCACCAAATGATAAGGCCAAAAAAAAAAAATCATTTGGTTGTCCTCGACCGCCCGCTCGTCATTTTCGGCCCGCTCGTCATTTTCGGGCCGCTCGTATGTTTTTTTTTAATATATTTTTTTTTTTTATTCAATTTTTGTCTTCTTTTTTCTTCTTTTTTTTTTTTTTTTTTTTTTTTTATTTAATTTTTTTGGGGGGAGCAATCTTAAATGCCAAACATACCATTTTATGCATTTGCAAGGATCAAAATGCGTCCTGTTGCCAGTTTTGTCTTTTTAGTACGCAATTAGGTATTTATTAGCCGTTCATTCAAATCAAGTTTTGAGCATTCTTAAACTCATTTTAAAGCCCATCTGTACTAGTTTACAGGAGGGATTAGACCACCCTGCAAGGTCACTGGACAGGTGGTTATCTCATCAAATCAGCTCTCAGTTAATATAAGATAAAGAGGATCATGGGGGACCAATGGTCAGCGATTAGGCATTGTTTGCTACATAGAGGGCACAAGTAGCTACTGTATAAGTAGTACAATGGAGATTTAAAAGGTGCTGTATTTCAAAGCCCAAAATACTTTCTGTGTTGGTCTTGATATTCATTGTACATTATACTAGTCTTTAACCATATTAAAGTGTTTTATAGACTTTGTTTGTTTAAATGCTTGACAATCCAAATGATTTTGTTTTTATATGGAAAAAAAAAAAAAAAAAAAAAGAAAAAATGGGGAAAAAAAAAATATTAAAAAAGACACAAAAATGAAGTATAAAAAAAAAAAAAAAAAAAAAAAAAAAAAAAAAAACGGCCGCCCGCCCCTACTCCAGAAAAGCAATCGAGGACAACCAAACAATTTTTTTTGTTTGGCCTAATCAGGTTACATACATGTACATGTACATTGTACACTGTACATGTAGACCACTGTGGTTTAAAAATATACCAAAACCAAAAATAGCACAGACATCATAAGTCATAAAAGATAATTCATATTACAATGGAGAGAAGTAATTGCATTTGTGATTGATAAACTTTGTCCATGTTTCTTTTTTAAGGCAGTGTAACTCTGTTTTTAGACTGGACCCACTGAAAGAACTGTTAAGGGCACACGGTCTGCAGGTGTGACCCCATACTGATAAAAGAGGCACATACAACGCAGTCATTGCATTAAAATGATCATTACAGTACAGGGGCCCTTGAACCTTCATACAGTACATGTAGGCATGAAACAGGATTCACAATTTTTCACAGTGCAAGACCTTTCACATTTAGATGGCGATGCTCTTATTATCGGACCCTCAAGCGACATACAATGTATGGAAAAAGGAAACTCATTCTCCCCTCAGACAACAAAATGAGGTACTGTACATGTACATACATGTACTGCACATGAAAGAGAGAGAGAGAGATCTAAAAAAAAACAAGATTATTAGGATGAAGCTAGAGATAAAAGGAGAGAGAGAGAGAGAGAGAGAGAGAGAGAGAGAAAGAGTTGGACAAAAGAGAAGGAAAATGTAATAGAAAATAGAAGGGAAAAAAAGAGAAAGGAAGATAAGATAGAAATAGGCACAGAACAAGAATGTAGGAGAGCTTCATTGGAAGCAAAATACAAAAATGAGAGACAATTCTAAAATCCCACCTTGGTGAAAGAATACAAGTTTTTTAACCAGAGTGCACTTCAATCATGTTCCGAGGGATCCCGCTCTTCAGGACTGCTACTAAAGTGAAAGGACTTTGTCGGCAGGCACCCGATCTAATGAAATCTTGGTGATCGAATTCCTAGAATCATTTATTTGACACAGGCATACATTGAGGAGTATTGCTTGTCTGAGTATTCATTATTCAGGTCGGCATGTCTTTCTCACAAGTATGTGCGTAAAGGTCAAAAGATACATTACAACTGAGCATTGTTAAAGGTATGAAATGAACCTTTTCCTGCCATAATCAAATTTATGGATGTTTCTTCTTTACTAGGGACCTAGTGGCAAGGTATCCATTAACCTCTAATTAATGAATGAACTACACGTACAAACTTGGAATCAAGTCCGCAAACATTACTTGTTGTTGCTATGTAAGGCAAGCCATGATTTTTGGTGGTCATGAACAACCTTTCTTTAAACAGTATGCATAACATTTGAATATAATCAGGTGTATTCAGAAGAGTAATAATTACTTTAAATATTACATATTATATTGTACTTCTGTGATTTTTCTGTTTTCCTCTAGAGTAGTTTGCTATCAAGGTTTGATTTCTTTTTAATACAATGATCAGATAGGGCAACTCCAAAACCTCAGTTTTTACTGGTTATATACTGTACATACATGTACGGGACAAAATACATGTCGCCTGGAGTCCTGGAATGGCCTCAATATACATTTGGACAAAGTATGTAACGCTGGGCATTGAGAATCCTTGAGAAAGAGAGAAATATATCATACTTTACTTGGAGACAGACAGACAGACAGAAGTCAATTCAGGTACATAACAAGAGGAAACAGAGTTCATTAAATAAATCCCTTTAGTGTCAAATTAATTATCATGTCTTCCTCTGCAAGCCGTACGATTGATCCTCTCTTCCTAATATACAGTCTGCTTCCAGATGATTTATCGCGATGTTTGCTTGCGCGAGATTATTAATTGACTTTATTATCCAGTGTTTGTTTATTCATGCTAATTCAATTCACATGATGAATTTTGACAAGCGTTAGCAATTTAAATGGGAAATTTCAATCAATCAACGACCTCACACTTCACATCTGATTTGAATCTGAAATAACATGGTGATGTCAATTGCCATGGGAATGCAAAAGAGTTTTATGCAGACAACCTAATTGGGGAGGAAAGTCAGGAAACTATTGAAGATTTTGTGTTTTGTAATGTAGGCTAGACAGATGCACATTTACCATTTGCAACTGGAGAATTAATCAAATAAGGGGTTGGGGGGGGGGGGGAGGCAAAAAGTAAGTCTATCAAAATGTAAATTTCAAGGCACTTCAAGCTTCCTTGGAGAAGGAAAAGCTAAATCGACTCAGAATCAAACTTCAGACCAGCAGACAAAGAGTGCGATTGTCTACGATTTGAAGCTGATTGCTTTTATCCCGACTAGCAGTAGAACTAAGAAGGTATAAAATGCACAAACATTCTACATGTAGTTGATAGTATTCTTTAATAGCATCATTTACATGTACAGTAGAACCTTTATCGGGAAGATGATGTATGTTTAAAGATTTTCCATATCTACTATAATTGACAGTTCTTCAAAAGGTTGGATCGCAAGAAGATCTTACGCTGGGCATAAGTAGTCTGGGAGGGGTCTAAAGATGATTATTAATACATGTACATTTAGTTCGATGACTTTGGACATGAGGATTTAACCAGAAGGGCATCTTGGGACAGGAAGTTTGGGATTAGAATATTACGCATCTAGCTTATAAAATAGTGACTACATTTAGCATCCTACGCACTTTATTTTAATACATTAAAATTCAATACATGTCCTTGGATGTTTTGACTGAGCCTACACAGGTTCCAGCCCAAGATAATTTGCCCCACTCAATAAAAAATGGTTTGACAAAATGATATTCTGATTTACATTTTACATGTAAGTTTACTTAACACCTACATTGTAGATTAACAGTCTTGATTAGATCCATGACAAACCCATTTAACACCTACACGTACAGGTGTAATTAATCTTGCACTGAAAACAGTAAATAATCTTGAAACGTTTGGAATATCTACATGTATCCCATGATGGCACAGGGAGATTATTCATTTTATGTGGCATATTGAGAGTTAATACTAAGCATATTAATGTTTTATGTTACCCTGGTCATTGAATTCAAATAGCAATTCCACACATGTACACTTACCTAGTTTATTCATTTGTCCACCTTTTTTTTTCTTCTTCATTTTTTTTTTTGTGGGGGATGCTTAAATAGTGGGTACAATTTTACCCTCTCCACACTTGGCAAAACAAAGTTTGAATTCACAACCAACGCAACCCACCTGTCCACTTCTGTGCAAGCATATTGGTACATTAATTACATTAATAGATCATGCACATTAATTAAACTTTAATACTGGTACATGTACATGTAGGACCAGCATACTGTACATGTATGTACCAGAATATTCAGTTGCAGCTCTGCGTTTCTTTGGAGGAGGAGGGAGGGGGGGGGGGGGGGGGATATTGACAAGAACTCTCCACAATCGACCATTCCAAAGTGCAAATTCCCAGGTAGCCTTGTATTAATTACAAGGATTAGAAGATGAATCAGCGAAAACACTTCTAGAACTGGTCAGAAAAGGTCAAGAGTTGCCCTACTTTCATCCAACTCAATTTGAATTTCAAACGCGCTCAATTTGCTCTGCACTCTTCTTCGATTGTGAATACCACTTCAACCCCATGCACTTGAGAGTCCTCGCAAGGTCTCATGAATTTCTGAGAATTCTATCGATAAATTGACAAGATGAGGAGGCATGCTTGGTGTACCTCCGGTTTGGAATGCTCTAGGGCATTGATGGAAATCCCAAATGCCACGGGAAGAAAGAAAACAACAAATTCCTGGCATAGAGCGAAGACTGAAACGATTTAACATACACTGGTACAGGCTCTGCTCTGCACTCTTCTTCGATTGTAAATACCACTTCAACCCCATGCACTTGGAGTCCATGTACACCTCTCTTCTTTTGCTTGAAGTTTGTACCAATGAGAAATTTGATGCACCCCAATAAAATCAAAATATATAAAGGGGGCAAATTTTCTAAGGCTTTCATATACCATGAAAGTAGCTGGTATTTCTTAAAGTCTTAAAACACTACACATCTATTTGAAAATACCCTGATGAAAACTTGGTCCAACATGTGTGTTGTCAGGCAGGCAATTATGAACACAAGCATCTGATAAAAGGTTTATCCCTCTTGTCTATAATAATAAGTACTACTACTAGTACTAACTACATTGTAAATACTCTTCCAGACCATATTCTCTATCTTAATGCAAATTTCTCTTTATTACTGCACATTGTTTTGTTTCTCATCAAGAATTCAACAAGAATGCCTAGCAAACTTGTAGCAACTTCCCAAAAACACTGGAATATAAGAAAAACTGATTGTTTTGCCTGCAGTGTAAACAAGCCAGTGAGAAAAAGAAACTGAAATTAAAAGTTTTGATGAAAGTGATGATTTCAAATCATCCTTTAAAGGCAGGCTTTACTAATTCAGCCAGAAGGGATTAGACCACCAAGCGAGCCAGCGAGGTCACTGTGACAGGTGGCTATCTCATTAACTCAGCTCTCATTTAACATAAGAAAAAGAGGATCATGGGGGACCAACAGGCACTGATTTGGGAAGTTTGCTATATAGAGGGAGCAAGTAGCTACAAGTAGGACAGTGTGCCTTTAAACTTTGACATCTGGGTTTATGACTCTTCTCTAATTTAAGAAAAAAACACATCTAAACTCTCTGTACCAAGGTGTTTGATGACTGTAATAATTCTTAAATGTCCCATATTTAACACATCTGGATATCTCTTCACACGGCTGATTACACTTTAAACTCTCATCAGCCAGCTATCATTACTAGGTCATGATACTAACTGTAGACTGCAATAAATTAGAACCGAGATATCTCTAGTCTGTGCACCTGCTCACACCAATTCACAAGTAAATGTTATTTTTGAGTAGCAGGTAATTTGTCTATTTCCTTCTTATTATCACTGTTCTGTTTCTTGGCTCTCTCTGCTATTTTCTTCAGTAAAGATCATACCATCCTGAATTCTCATTCTGATATACTGTTTATTCATCTTTTCAGGCACGGGGCTAGGGTACAATTATCGGTGCGAAAGCTTTCGTCCTTGAAGCCTAATTTGCATAAAGTAAACAACTTGTTTACTCTAAACCGCTACGAAAGAGACTTAGCAAAACTGTAAAATCTCGCTTTAGAAACCACCAAATGAAATGATTGAAATGTCAAATTGAAGAAGAAGAGTTGTCTTAACTCATTATTATTGCAACTAGTAGTTAAACCTTGTTTTAATATGCAAAAACTGGGCAAAACGAAGCGCCAATTTTTTTTTTTTTTTGGCTGAAAATATTGCATTTTTTTCCATATTTTTCGTCTACACGCCAGGCCAATACTTTCGTATATGATAACTTAAAATATATCGAAGCTCTCCTCGAAATTTCTGTTCATAACTATTTTGTCCAGGGTTATCACGGGAATCAAACGAAGGCAATGTCATCGACAACCAATGGCGAAACGTTCGCGTAAGCTTAAGTGCAGTCCCATCTATAGGGTTATGTGCATGTTGGTTACCTCTCGCGGGTAGTGCTTTGTGTAGTAACACGTACGTGCGTGGGTGCGCGCGTGCGTGCATGCTAGGGCTGAGTGAGCTGGGTGTGTATGGTTTGATCAACTCCTTGGTTTGATCCTTTTATCAAATATGTCGAATTTTAGCCAAACATGAATGCTAAACTTACATTGTTAGGGTACTGTGAAGATATGTGGTCGAGTTGATGCAACTGTAATTTAGAGGTCACTGGATTGCAGTAGCCACATCAGCTCGTGTTTTAAACATTCACGAATTAGGTTCCCCGGCCCTCACCCCCGATGTTAGATAAAAGATATGAGTTCATATATATATATATATATATATATTAAAGGTGGGGGGGGGGGGGGACTGGAAATGAGTGAGGGGTTCGGATTAATTTGTTGAAATCATTCTGCAACATACTTGCAAATAAGTACTCTTATCTCTCTCACCTTTTTTTTTTGGGGGGGGGGGGGGGGGGCTTCCATATTTCAAAAATGTCTCGCGATTTGATCATTTTACTATATGTTTATGTCATTTTGCCTTGAGTATTTCACTGTAATTCATCCCTTGAGCTGTGAATACAAATTTATTGCAATCAAATACATATTAAATTCAAGCTAGTGTCCATAACTCGGTATATTTGTCTAAAATGTATATCCCATGTTAATGTTGAGACGTAACATCGTTTGATTGTATAAAAAGTAATGTTAAATAAAAGATATGTGTATACATTTATATGATTATATATATATATATTGGGGGGGGGGGTCAGAAATGAGTGAGGGGTTCGAATTAATTTGTTGAAATCATTCTGCAACATACATGTACATGCAAATATGTCTCTCATACTCTTTTCTCTCTCACAACTTTGTTCTTGTTTGGGGGTTGGGGGGGGGGGGGTCTTCCATATTTCATCAATTTCTTGTGTTTTTATGTTTTTACAATATATGTTAATGTCATTTTGCCTTGTGAATTTCACTGTAATTCATCCCTTGAGCTGAGCTGTGAATATAAATTTATTGCAATAAAAACATATTACATTTAATTGAGTGTCCATAACCCGGTCTATTTGTTTAAAATGTATATACCATGATTGTGGGTGTGTTTCAGCTCAGACCTTGTTTCTTTGAAGCTCTATAATGATGAATAATAAATCAGATTTTTAATATAACACCGCCACATCCACCAACATGCTACACATTAAAAGAAAAGTTTATGGAACATAATTTTAATAGGTAAAGCCTTCTCTTTAATTATCCTTTGTTAGCATAAACTGCTGAAAGACATACATTTGAAAGTGATGAACATCGTAAACTCAGCTGACAAAACGAATAAAATAACTAATTAATATGACACACTGAATAGGTCCTACATAGCCATATATCATCTCCATAATCAGGTTTGCTATTATACACATTTTCACAATGATCCCATGATATGCTAAAGCTATGTTTACAGTTAAACATAATAATTTAAGTTGGTTGTGACAGATCACATACATGTAACAGACCATACCCCTCCCATTGGTCTGAAAAATATATGTCTATTGATTCATAAAAGATAAAATCACAAATGAGTTGTAACAAGTTAACACACAAAAAAATTATAGTATATATATAAAAATATAAATGTACAGTGTATATACCCTCGTTATCAGTTTGATCATACATCAAGAGTACCTCTAATAATGAATACATATTCTTTGGTAAAAGTAACAAAAATAAAACTGAGTATTATGCAGGTATTTCCCAGGGGAAGTTTGCACTCTTCCATTACAAATTTTTTCAAGAATCCAAAAGGTATTGCAAGAATCTTATGTATTGTACAGTGTAGTTTAAAAAAAAAAGTTAGATAAACATACATACATGTTTATACTAGTACTTACTTAAATAATGTGCAAATGTTACTCTCAGAAATTGGACAAAAAAATTACACACTCTTGTGATAATTCTCAGGAATGTTCCACATGCATTACATATCCCGAGTTTCAATAATGCAGTCTTTGGGAAGCCAGGAAAGGCATATTGAAATCAACTTTGTATGCAGAAAAAAATGTTCCCCCACAAACATAATACACTTCCCATCATGGCATAAAGTTTTATCCACAACGTTTCAAATGATTTTGATATAGGCGACATGTAGTTGACAAAAACATTAACAAACCAATGTACACTATCATGATATAGATTCTTATTAGAATAATACAAATCCTAAACAGTCTTGGGATTATTAAAATGAATGTTTCATGTACATGTACATAATGAGAAGCCATACTATTGCATAAATACACTGATATATATATACAAAACTAATACTACATCTAAAGCAATTTAAATATCACACACTCTTGACAACGGTTAAGTAGATGCTTTTAATGCACCATGAGTATCTGTCATAAAACACAATCTTTGGAAAGGAACACCAATTAACCGATTATTATGCAGGTGCATGTACAGTACAGGGGAGATTGCACACTTCCATCAGTAGTTTTATCAAGAACCCAAAAAGTATTGCAGGAATCTCTTGTCATTGACAACAAAATCCAATGACTCAGAGTAAGATATACAGTACATGTATTTAAATTACACAAATAATGTGAAAATGTTACTCTCTAAACTTGGTCAAAAATCACACACTCTTGACATCGGTTGAAAGAATGCTTCAAATGCACCATGAGTATCTGTCATAATACACATTCTTTGGAAAGGAACACAAATCAAATATAACATGTCAGAGAGTATGATACTGTATATATGTACAAATACCGGTATACAAAAATAATGTGAAAATGTAACTCTCAGAACTTAAGAAAAAAAAACACACTCTCTTGCTATATTTCTCAGGAATGCTTTAAATACATTAAATATCCAGAGCTTAAATAATGCATAGTCTTTAAGAGGCCAGAAAAGACATAATGAAATCAAGTTTGTATCAAGATAAACAAAATCCCCTACAAAGATAATACACTTCCCATTATGTCATGAAGTTTTGTCCATAATCCACAATGTTTCAAATAACTTTAGTATACATGTAGGCGACATGAAGTTGACAAAAACATAGAAAACATCAACAAACCAAAGTACACTGTCATGATAAAGATTATTATTACAATAATACAAATCCCAAACAGTCCTGGGACTATTAGAATGAATGTTTGATGTACATGTACATCATGAAAAGCCATACTAATGCATAAATACACTGATATATATATATATATATATATAAAAAACTAATACTACATCTAAAGCAATTTAAATATCACACACTCTTGACAACGGTTAAGTAGATGCTTTTAATGCACCATGAGTATCTGTCATAAAACACAATCTTTGGAAAGGAACACCAATTAACCGATTATTATGCAGGTGCATGTACAGTACAGGGGAGATTGCACACTTCCATCAGTAGTTTTATCAAGAACCCCAAAAGTATTGCAGGAATCTCTTGTAATTGACAAAAAAAATCCAATGACTCAAGAGTAAGATATACATGTATTAAAATTACACAAATAATGTGAAAATGTTACTCTCCAAACTTGGACAACAATCACACACTCTTGACATCGATTGAAAGAATGTTTCAAATGCACCATGAGTATCTGTCATAATACAGATTCTTTGGAAAGGAACTCAAGGGAAAATTGCACATGTCCATTAAAAGTGTTATCAACTTATCAAGAATCAAAAAGGTATTGCAGGAATCTCATCTCATGTCATTAGTAGCAAAAAAAAAGCCAATTTTGAAGAAAAAAAGGCTTCAAATGCACCCGGAGTATCTGTCATAATACACATTCTTTGGAAAGGAACACAAATTTAAACCAAGTATTATTCAGGTATCTCTGAAGGGAAGATTGCACACTTCCATTAAAAGTGTTATCAAGAATCAAAAAGGTATTGCAGGAATCTCATCTCGTGTCATTAGTTGGAGAAACAAAAAGCCAATTTTGAAAAAAATGCTTCAAATGCACCCGGAGTATCTGTCATAATACACATTCTTTGGAAAGGAACACAAATTTAAACCAAGTATTATGCAGTTATCTCTGAAGGAAAGATTGCACACTTCCATTAGAAGTGTTATCAAGAATCAAAAGGGTATTGCAGGAATCTCATCTCGTGTCATTAGTTGGAGAAACAAAAAGCCAATTTTGAAAAAATGCTTCAAATGCACCCGGAGTATCTGTTATAATACACATTCTTTGGAAAGGAACACAAATGTAAACCAAGTATTATGCAGTTATCTCTGAAGGGAAGATTGCACACTTCCATAAAAAGTTTATGAAGTACCCAAAAGGTATTGCAGGAATCTCATCTCATATTGTTGGCAAAAAAAACCAATGTCTAATTCAGCATACACCATCATCAGACGTGTCATCATCATGTAAAGGATCATCTTCTGTATCATCCTCCACCCATACCATTGCGTCAGTCTCTGACTCAGATAGGGTGTCTTCGATTTCCTCATTAGGGTTGATTTCATCCATCAACTCTATTTCCTGCCTATGCAAGGAAATCTCATCAGAGTCGACTGGATCATGAATGCGGTTGGGAGTATTTTGGCAGTTCGTGCAACCACAGCCTGGTCCACATTCCCTTTGTTCCTTGTGACAACGGCACCGCTTAGTTGTACAGCCTGTGGCACACTTACAACCTTTCATGATCCAGTCGACCTCCAAAGCAATGGCTTTCCGGTTGATGTCGCTGTCCCATACAACCGATATGAGATCTCCTTGGACATCGTAGCCATGGTCCTTCAATGGAGGATGACTCACTTCAGACTGATGTGCCTGCTTCCACAATCTAATGACCCATCTACTTCTTTGCCAATGTAGAGCAAGAGCCTCTGTAGAAGGCATCACACCATCCTCGAAGTCTGCCTTTTCCCATGTCCCTTCCCGGATCTTTTCCAGCCAAAGCTTGTGCTTTTCGGTCACATCTTCACATGCAATAGATCGGTAAAGTGCATATGGGCTCTTGGTGGGTCTATAGGAAACGAGGTACTTTTTAAAGTACACGCTTCCTACAAGTCGATAAAATGACAAAAGGGAGGTCTTCTCGTCCTCTCCACACAAGAGCCCAGGGACTACAACTCCACTTGTGATAAATTCCGCATACTGGTATAATGCAGCAAAAAAGGCGGATTTCCCACAACCAGCGAAAAATGATGTGTAGTCACATCCACTGCAGACATAAGTCGCCTGAATAATGGCAGCACGATGTTCAACTGGGATTGAGTAGAGGTCTGGGTCTTCATCCAGTTTAGCAGCAAAAGATGTCATGTTGCAAAACATGTGGTCAGCCGGCTTCATTGACAACTGGACCATTACCTCTTTGTCCTTTAACTGGCTTGTGACCAGGGGGAGCCCGACGTGGTATGTGTCAGTGTCCGGTGAGTAGATGGATATTTTCTGGCAGGAAGTCTGACAGGCATGAAACCAAACCCTGCTGTCTCCTTCTTCGTGGTTTGATGTATAACCATCGTTTTGGGTTACTCCATTGCTGGTGCAGATGATGGCTTTGTCACGATCTTCATTGTCTAGCCCACCAGCGATGACAAGTGTTTGGTGCTCCTTCAAATAATCCTTGACAAGGCATGGGATTTGTGTTGATAGGAAGTTGATGAGGAGTCGTTTCTGCTGCCGATGAGCGAGAAACTTTCTCCAGTTTGATGGAAGGGGAGTGCCTTCAGTAATGGTGGTGTAGCTCCCATCATCTACTTGTCGTTCTTCATCTCTCCTTTGTTTCTCCAGAGTCTTTGGACTTAGTCCATTACGATCCGGATGATCAAAGACAATGTGCAGTTCAGACACATTCCTTTCCAAGTAGAAGCGGAGGAAAGATGTAAAAATCATCCATGCATAATCTTGGAAAGTAGTGTGCCTTGCCAGAGGAGAGGTATTAATAAGAAACATGCCCTCCAAAATGACACATTCTGGATACCATTCCTTTGAAAGGCTAGGCTGAAAGACTCCCTCGTATCGCTTCCTATACACCGATGTAGCCACTGCTTTGGAGCCTTTGTACATTGAACCATCACACTTGGCTATTGCCAGTGGATGTTCAATGTACTGCCCAAGACTTTGTATAGGCTTCCCCGTCTTTTTGGCATGTGCAAGCTGTCGACGAAGGCAAGCTGCAACGATGCGCTTGTTTTTGTCTTTTTGATTGACAGCACCTTTCCTCTGCTGTTTGGGCATAAATGTCCTCAAGCCACGACGCCTCCTTGGAGCTTGCACAGTTGGTTTGTGAAGAATTCTGGTTGCTATGAATGATTCAAAATCCTTTTCGCCGACTTCATAGAAATCACGCAGGTCTTGTGACTGGACTTCATCTGCTTGCTGAAGGGTAATCAGGGTATGAAGTGGTGTGGTCTGAAGCTGAGTTTGAGTAACAACAGAATCTGATAGTGTATCCATATACAATGTGATATTGGCTTCATGCTGTCTACTTCTGCTGTGCTTACGTGACGACGGAGGGAGGACTTCTTCACGTAGATTTCGTTGTGCCATTGCTCTATACGGGAGGTAGAGTGATAACCTATCCATCAAAGAAGGATCTGGGCGGTGCAGTGCCATCTTCACATCCCGGTTAATTCCAGTTTCATGAGCTTCATCACCTCCCAGACTCTGGCCCCCCAGTCCACTCAAGCTCACAGAAAATCCACCCTTTTTGAGATGATCGAGAAGCGATGGAGGCATTTCTAGGATGTCATGAAGATGCATAGGAATAATCCTCAAGTACATGGGTCGATCATAGGCATGAAAAAGAGGTGCCATCTTCTTTAGGCCCAACACCCGGAGGTTCCAATTTCCAGTTCGAATGGCCAGGAAAAACATAACATAGCTCATCATATCTCTATGGATGAAATTATGCCACAGTCGGTACGTGTCACTCTGTGTTGCAAGATTCTCTGAAAACTTTTTCAGGTTTTCCTCAGTCTTCTCTTCTGGATTAGTATTAAGGAAAGCCATCAATTGCGACCTGTACAATGCTTCCCAAGCATACATGAGGAAATTGTGTGTTCGCTTGAAGTGGTGGCATTGTGCTAAGGATGTTAACGTAGCGCCTTTGTGATTTCTTATCGCAAGACTATGCAGACCGGCGTGCCAGTAAATTTTCATCAAGACTGGCTGCAGATTTTTCAACATATGCCAATCACCTGGAAATGGCACCATCCATTCCATCTCTTGGGGATACTGCTTCTTTATCTGTTGGAGATGGCAATAAGTCTTGCCATCACCTACCACAATCATGTGTTTAAGACGTTTGCCAACTTTCATTTGGCGCTCAATCTTGGAGAGGACATTGAGGACGGTATCAATGTTATCAGCATGCTCATTGAGAACCCCGAGATAGACAATGTCTGACATTTCAGGAGCCTTTTCTGGAGCAAATTCTGCTTTCAAAGTAGGATTTCCTGAGCTTGTTTCCTCTGCAGTCTTTGACAGCATGTATGTCAGTACTTTCTCAACAGACAGTTGCTCTTCTTGTGTCTCTTCGAGAGAGCACTTGAAGTCATCCAAGGAATGGCTAGATGGACGCGCCCTTCTCTGAAGCCTTTCATACTGATGTCGACGATTTTCTCTCTGTTTTTCAATATCAGACACATGGACCTTAGTCTTGAGAAGCTTTGAAGGTTTAGGGTCCGTGTTCTCCACATGGTGACCTTCTTTAAGTGCAGCTAATATCGACATTTCTACTTGTTCACCACTAAGCAAGTACATGTTTCTGTCCTTCCACATTCTGAAAACAGACATATTCATGTCTGATTTGTGAGTAACTAAATCATATGAACTTGTTACCAACTCATTTGGCACAATCAAGTCAAAGCCAGCAACATCAATGAGTAACTGCAGTGGTGCTACACCACTGTAGCAAGATCCAAATTCCTTGTACAAGTATCTTCCTTCTTCTGTGTGTTTGTAAACATACACAGGACATTTTGCAAGAAATGACACAGCTGCAGCTTCAATCACTCCTGGAATGACTGACTGCTTCTTAAGAAGCTCAATGCGAGCTGTAACGTCGAGGCAGCTAATCGGAAGAAGGGTGCCAAGCTCGTCCATAAAAATATTGTCATTGCTAATCAAGCAGTCAATGATGTCTTCCTTATAAAGCTGCGCATAGTAGTCTTCAATCTCTCTCTCAGTTTGATCGTGTGGGGCTCCTTGCTCATCTCTTTTACAAGATCTCAATGACGCGCAGTTTCTCACTGCAAGGCAACGGTAGAGATTTTTTGGGTCTCTGAGAATCTTCTTGGTTGTCACGTTTCTTGGATCATGATGTTGAGACTTTGAAGTGCTACAAGGAATTAGATCATCTCCCACATTTTCGTTTGTGTGAGGCTGAGGGAACACGACTTGATAGCTAGTCCCATGAACACTTCTCGGCTTTCCATCTGCAGTTACAGGTGCATGTGGTGCCCCTTTATCAATGTTATCAATTGAGGTGAAGGCAAATGAAGTCCTGGTCACCTTGTCCTCCATTGAGTGGAGATTAGACATGATGATTGCATTCTTGTGATAATCCAGCACATTGCGAGATGAAGTAATGCCGAATCTGTTGAGAATTTGAAGAAGTGCTTGTGAACCACCCTGACATTGGATGGTGTCAGCGAGGAGGAGATGGAGGGGGTAACTGCACCTGTCATTGATAGCGTACATAGCATGACAGAGTTGGTATAGTCTGCGAAGACTGCTTGGGCGATTACTTGTGTTTTGTGAGAGACCGTTATGATGACTCCAGTCAAAATCTTTGCAACGATCTCGCTCCCGCTGTTCTGTTGTGGTTTCCGTGAGTAGGTAGATGAAATTCCAAAGCAGAGGATTGATTTCTTTGATATGCTGGTCTACATTGAAAGATGTTAGATTCTGCACAGTAGGTGCTTTGCTTGAGAATTCCATACTCTGCCGTCGCAGCTCGCTATTAAGCAGCTGTGCAGCCTTTGCAAGAATTTCCGTATCAGAAATATCTTTAGCCTTACTAGATGTCTCTGCTCGTAATGGAGGTGGCTTCTCATCAAGAGACTGCACCATAAGAGAATGAACTACATCTCTTAGATCTGTTCCTTTCCGAAGGAGAAGGGTTCCATGTTGTCGTTGTGACGACTTAGTAGAGTATGTTACATGATGATCATACACCTTTAGCAACTCTATCAGTACCGAGTGCTGCGTTCTTATCAAAGGGCGGTTTGAATCTACTTTACTCCATGCTTCTTCCCAGGCTTTTTCATACGTTTGGTAAGCTTGTTTGAGTAGCAGAGGCTTGCTGTTCAGGAGGTGCCGGCCAACAAATAATATGGCTTGGGATATGGCAAAGGATGGTGGATCTCTTTCTGTTATTTCAGCTGCTCGTTCTTCTTGTTTCTTGACTATGTCTTGGAGCTCTTCTTTGACAGAGACAGACTTAAGACTTTCCTCCCTGTTTACAATTACTCTATGCTGATGGTAACATTCTGCACAGAAGAGGCTATCCTCTTGAAACACAACATCGAGTCCAAAGTCTTGATTGAATTTATTGATGAGCTCTGGATTTGAACATCTACGAGCTCTGCCTTTAATAAAACGGCAACAATTTTCACATTTTTGCCGTTTGAAACTTTTCAGCTTTGCGTAGTGTGTGTTGCACAGTGGTATAGATGCAGGGAGTGAATCAGGAGGTGAACAAGTTTGAAGATCAAGACATGCAGCTAAATGGGTCCATTCTCCAGTTTCAGTTTCTACAAAGCTCTGTTCTTCACATTTGTTGTAATCAGAGAGGAAACAAGCTTTTCGTAATCGCTTTCTTGACTTTACAGTTTCTCCTTCTTTAAATTGTTTCTTAACAAATTGTCGACATGCATCACAAAGACAGCATGTGCTGTCTAACCCAAATTCTTCGAACAAAACTTTTTTGTCATTTTCTTTCCAATCAATTACATGGATGAAATTCCGTGCCTCTTTTCCCTTGACTTTTTTACATTTACTACATTCAGTACAGGTCTTTCCTGGATGGGCACGCTGTGCATTTGACGCACGTCCCATTTTTGCACATATTTTTTATCAAATGCACTACGTGATCTCATGATCTCTTTATTACTGGCTAAGGCGTTACCAATTCTAATCATTACAAAATACAAAATATCATTCAAATTTTGTTTAAAACTTGTGACTCTACCACATTAGTGCATCTGGCCCTTTGGTGCTGGTACATTACAGCCGCTGCCTGGGAAGCTCTAGGGTGGTCCATCCATGCAGAATAGAAGAGCTGGGAATGTGATGATGGACTGGATGGGATGTGGGCTTTCAAAGCACATTTCTTGGGGTGCATAATTCTGTAATAGAATAAGGAAAAAATGTATTGCATTTATGGTCACTATTTCTTTAACTAAATTCAAGTTGACTACAGATAGAAGAGTTACCATTACACTTCGAAGAATAAAATACAGGAAGATAATAAGTCCTAAAGTAAAAAAAAAAAAAGTGTTTTACACATATTGCTTTAAGGTATTACATGTAGCAAGTACATGTACATTAAAAATGACTTGATGTAAACTGATTGGATATACTCGGCGACATATAATAGAATGGACAACCATGACAAAATACATAAATGTAATAAAGTAATCAACATTTTTATACAATAATCAACAATCTCTACATTCAAACGCACACATGTACACACATGCATACAATGAATGCAGCCACATTCCAGCATGCTTGTCCACGCACATCCTTGAACTATAAATGTGTTTGAAACAATTCCTAACTCAACTTCTGCTCCAACAACATATTCTAAGGCTGTCTATTCACATTCTTAAGATTAATTGAAACAAAAATTTAAATTATTTTAAACAAAAAATTACTGAAGTACTTACAGAGAAATTGGTAAGGATAAGCATCAGCTGCCACATGGTTGACTCCAGTCTTTATGCTGCTTCTTTGGATCATGTCCTGTCCCTGAGACTACCCAACGGGAGTATATAATGCACAGTGAATCTGCATGAAAAGATATTATTATCATTATTATCATTATCACTATCATCATTATCATCAATACCATATGATTAACATTTATAGTTACTGTCACAATCACTAGTATTTGAATCACAATATGAATTTACATATTTTTGTATAATACTTCTGCCACAATGATGACAACAACCTTTCTCTGTACCATCATTTTAATTCTTACCAAAGTTGAATTCCTTGCTGAAAGAAGAGCCCCAACACCAGCTTCCATGCTTCAATGCTTCAATTCAGGGACTGTCATCAGGGAGGACGAGAAGAGCCTGGGAGAGGAGCTGAATAGGCCATACAGGGCTCTTCTTGGGTGCCAGTAATCCTGTAAAGAAAAAAGAAAATACAACTCAACAAAATAATCCATTATTGTAATAACAATTAATATCATACTTGAAATTCAAATTTAAAAATTTGGTTACTCCCTGTTATGATAATAAATCTGTCATCATTTTAATTATTACAGTTAGGTACATTCCACCATTGTAGACATTTCAACTCGGTGGGATTTGTATCTCTCCCTTCACACCCCCCCCCCCCCCCCCACACACACAAATGTTGTTAAAAAAGGGTTCTATTATGTTTAATGGAAAAAGAACTGCAAACACTATTCATGGCCATCATGGGCATACTTTAACAATTTCCCAACTCTCTAAAAGGATGTGTTTACAAAACACAAGTTTAGTGAGGAGTAAAAGACCCTCATTATGCATTCAGGTCTTTCAGGATAATATAAAAGATATAATTTATAAAGTCACCAGTTTGTCAACTTTTCATGGCACTGTTCATTACCATATCAGGGTAGTTGATAATATCGTTTTTTTGTTTAAACACAACATACAAACATGTAGTTATTGTTTCACTGCTATAATTTATATTATTTTCAAATTGTTTACATAAGTTCTGTAGCAACAAAATATTTTAGTCATATATAAAGAATATTATGTGAGATTTTATGTATCGCTCAAATGAATTCTTACCTGACTTGAATATGAAGGGGAAAGTTTCATCAGGCACGAACATGAAGGTAACTGAAACTGAACAGAAAAGTTGTCTGTGGGGGGAAAATAGAGAGCAAACTACATCAGATTCAGGACTCAGGATAGTGATTATGGAATATGGACAAGGTTCTACTCCTAGATCATTGCAACAAACTTAAGGTGACTGACCAACCAAAATTATTTAGGTTAGCTACAAATTATTTTACTTTTCATGCCATTAATAATATGGTCATTAGCTAGTTAGAAATCATATTAATAAAGAATTTTTTTTTTTAATCAAGATATGCATCGATTTATTTCATGAACATAAATAGCTTGAAGAATGTACTAGAGTAGAGGAGCCTATTTTATAAACACACTATCAATCGCGATATCTGAAAACTTGGAACCTTTAGGCCCGAATTCACAATGCAAGGTTTGAGCTCAGACCAAGGTTTGAGCTCAAACCTCCTTTTGTTTTGCCAAACCTCCTTTTGTTATTTACAAACCAGGTTTGTAAAAAACGCGTAAAACGCGTCATATGACGTACGAAAACCAAGGTTTGTCGACAAACCTCCTTTGTGAATTCGGGCCTTAGAGTCTAGACCTAATTTAATACCATGTCCATAAACACAAGTCACAATCAAAACATGCACAACGCCACAACCACCAGTATAAATTAAAAGTGATTTTATTTTTTCCTTCTCAGTTTGCATTGTTTTGCATTAGAAAACAAGGGGAATTGCCCAAAATAAGGTCTCTAAATCAATGACCCATGAGCCTTACGACCACAAATAAAAACAATGTCGCAGTAGAAGAGTTTTGTGTAATCTGTGATGGCTCTGCCAGCTAGCTGCCAAAACCTTTGGAAACTTTATTATTATATTTTGATCAGGCATCAAATGTCTCAATTCAATGCACAACAACCCACTGCACTGCATAGTATTGATTGCACACGTGCACAACCCGGCCACTCAACTCAAGCTAATCCGTATTGACCTTTAGCACTGCACTACGTGTTAAGAGGCAGCAATTGCACACATGAATAGTCAATACACTTATTGCACACTAATGTACACAACGAATACGATGGAGCTGATCGGCAAGTTTGACAGTAGACTCACGATTTGAATTTTCAAATTATTCTTTCTAACATCGGTAAGTTTAAATTTTTTGTATTTTACTGCTATTTAAGTGTCATTAATTGTCACTAAAGTACCGATTTTGAGTGAAATCAGTTGAGTTTTGCACAGTGGTGTTTGAAATATTGAGAATCAATAAAACAGTTTTTAATACACAGCCAGGATAGTAATGCAGAGATGCGTGCACAACCGGCCGTGTTGGTGCGAAGCAACTCTGCTCGCCAGTGCTCGGAGAACCCTAAATGATCATATGATGCATGTAATCATTTATAATGATGAAGGTAAGGGCTATCATCAATTATGTTTGTAATAAAGTAATCAAAAGCATAATTCAGGGAGGAAAAAAGGGGTGAAAATTGGTTTTGAACTTACGTGCTAGGCCGTTCTGCAGCGTAAAAACCGATCACTGATCACTGGCTAGCGCACAATAATAGAGCTAATGCACTGTACCAATGCAAGACGGCCTGAGACGCGTACAGCGCATGCGCAAACAGCGTCGATATCTGTCGTCCATAGTTGTACCTCCCAGTCTTTTCATGAATCTTTCCCCAGTTTTGAAAGCAGTTTTACACAAAACTACGAATGACGCCATCTCGAAACTTCGCAGAGAGTGAGACTGGAGTTTAAAGTCTAGTAAAATGTTAATCGATTAGCTTTTTATACCGTCGCAGACTTATCACGGGAATCAAACGAAGCCTCTTTTCACAGACCTCTGAAACAGGAAAATACCCATATCTTTAAAAATACATTACAGTTTGGAATGAAAATTCATTTGATGAATAATATCGTGATTTTGTATGTGCTGTGAAATTTTTATGAACTTTAAAGCTAAAATAAGGGAGATACGCGAATGTGAATTTTGGACGAATTTTGCTCCCCTGTTCGAACAGGGCCTTGATAGCCGTTACGAATTCAAAAGCTTTTACGACTTTTCGGGGTTTTAATTGCACCGTGGCCCTACGCCTGTTTTATCTTCTTCTCCTTCCATTTTCTTTTTCTTCATCTCCTACCATTTCTTCTTCTTCCATTTAATTTCCTCTCATTTTCCGAAGAATACAATTTTTAATCTTCTGCTTTTCCTCTTTTTATTCCTCTTTTTATTCCTCCACCTTATTCTCCACCTCCCTTCTCTATAAATTCCTTCTTTCATTTCTTATCTTTCTATTAATTCTGATCCATATCTCCTTATTTTCTACATTCCCCTCACTATTTTTTAATTTCTTCTCTTTTTATTCATTTTCTTCTTAATTGAAATTCTTTTCTTTATTCTCTTATTTATTTGCTCTTCTTTTCAATCCCTATAACTTTTATCACATTTTTCTTTCCATTTTGTTGTCTTTCAACACCTTTCTTGTTAATTTGTTGTCCTCCTTTTCTTCTTCTTCCCCCATACAAATTACAAAGCAGCAGGTTGGTGGAAAATTATGATTTTAAGTAAACATACATGTACAGGTGTAGTCTACGAGTACCCTGCCCAACAAATGTTTTGTTCATTTATGTATTTGTTCAATTGAATGAAGACCTGAAAGTGCAGAATGATCACCTGCATAACATTGGCTTGAAAATAATTGCTTAAGAGCAATACTTGAAGAGGAATTGTTTACATCTCTTCAGAAAACCAAACGAAACACTAACAATAATACTTGTAATACTCACAAGTTTCAAAAAAAAATAAAAAAAATTGAAAGTTGATTTGTCTTTAGAGCATACGTATACCGTATTTGCCGGCGTAAAGGCCGCACCGCCGTATAGGCCGCACCCCCAACTTTGACATTTCGTAGAGGAAAAAAAAAAAAAAAAAAAAAAAAAAGAGAGAAAAAAAAAACGGACCAAACAAAAAGATCTTAATTTTCTTGTAGAACACTCTTTTTTTTTTTACAAACTATACCAATTCATCAATATTCTTATAAATCAACAAGAAGTTAACCTAAAAAATGATCATAATTTAGCAGATCTTCATCGGCTTTTAAGCTAGTACTGTATCGTACGCAGATTTGGTATCCTACAATACCCCTTCCTCGATGTGCGGTGTAATCCGAAATAGCATTTTTCGACCTGCGCAGTTGCGTTGCGCGGCAGCTACATGTAGCTCCGTAAGTAACGGCCTGTCCCTTTGTTTACTTTTTGGCGATGCAATGGTACGGACTTAGATCTAGATCTATCGGCAGATTTTTTTAGAAAAATAAGTTTTTTCGTCTTCATGTCAACTATGCAACATAAAATTGTCGGTAAGTTGTGTGGA
>JAVYIG010016704.1:0-29817 GCA_035222895.1 Strongylocentrotus droebachiensis | reverse complement strand
TAAGAAAGTTTGTGAGGATTTGCAAATGACTAATTTACACTTCTAGCCGACTTCTACGTAAATATATTACATTCATGAGCCTTTCCGTTATGATTATCATTACTCTTTTAGTCTATACTTTTTCACAGCTTTCTATATCATAGAGTTAGTTTAATCATTTTAGTGAAAAATTGTTTGAGATCATTATATGGCAAGTAATAAGAAAAGGGAAAGTGAAATGGGACGAGTCGATTTAACTCTCCGATCTACCTCGAAATATATATATTTTTAAAGGGAATGTTATTTATAATTCATCATTACCACAATTTTATACAAAGTTCTTCAATTTTATACAACATTATACTATTTGGTACAAATATACTCCTCTACGTTCTAGCTGTACACCCCCCCCCCTTTTTTTTTAAAGGTGGTTGGAACACTATACGAGAGCTCAAATAAGATGGTGCTACCTACTTCAATGAAATTCATCACCTTATTGTTCCTTCCTTATACCTATCACAATCTAGTTGACAACAAAGATAACCAACTTGTTTTCGTTGTCTAATTGGTGATATAAATACTCCTAGAGACTAATTATAACTCGTCGATCGGCAATTTAAAAATAGCAGTCTATTTTGGTGTATGTGTATACTTAGATAACAATCTCTTGGACTTGTAGCTTTAATGTTTGTTTTGTTGTAATGAACCGAGATATCTGTAAAATTGTGTACCGTAGAAATCACTTTCTGAATACCAGATTACGTAATACATCTTTCTAATATTCACACATTTTCAAACAATGGTGGACAAGGCCATTGCAACTGCATGAGATGATTTCAAGAAAGTTGCAGTGGAGAAATAAATATGTCCAATGTAAAATGTGATGTTGTTGTTGTTGTTATTGTGGTTGTCATGGCTTCACTTACACTGAGCAAGTTTGCGAGAAAATTGCAAATTGACTAATTTACACTTCTAGCCGACTTCTATATATTTTACATTCATGAGCCTTTCCGTTATGATTATCACTATTATTTTAGACTGGAATATTTTTCACAGCTTTCTATAGAGTTAGTTTAAACATTTCAGTGAAAAATTGTTTGAGATCATAAGAAACGGGGGACTAGTCGATTTAACTCTCCGATCAACCCTCGAAAAAAAAATTAAAAAGGGAAAATTGTATTTATAAGTCAGCATTCACACATTTTAAACAAAGTTCAACAGTTTCATACATTATGTACAAAAATGAATATACTCCTTTACCGTCTACCCAAATAATACCGGATAAATTTGATTTTATACATTCCAGCTGTATACACCCCTTCTTCTTCTTTTAGGTGATTGATTTGGAACACCATACGAGAGCTCAAATAAGACTTCAATGAAATTAATCACCTTATCGTTTTTTCCTTACACCTATCACAATGTAGTTGACAAAAAGATAACCAACTTGTTTTTCGTTGTTTAATTGGTGATATAAATACTCTTAGAGACTATAATTATAACTCGTCAGATCGGCGATTTAAAAATAGCAGTCTATTTAGTGATGTATGTTTACTTAGATAACAATCTCTTGGATTTTTAGCTTTAATGTTTGTCTTTTTGTAATGAACCGAGATATCTGTAAAAATGTGTTCCGTAGAAATCATTTCCTGAATACCAGATTACGTAATACATCTTTCTAATATTCATACATTTTCAAAAGATGGTGGACAACTTAGGCAATTGCAAATCAAAGAGGTGATTTTATTAAATGTCTTTGCGATTATGGAATATCAACATCGATGGGCCTCTGTCCCTGTCATTAAAAAATATATAGTACATGCAATATGCCATGTACCATATAACTCCTGCTATACATCATGCACCTTTATTTATTTTATTTATTTATTTATTAGTCTTTTTTTTAGTAGGGTGGCTCCATCAGTAGTTAAATATTGTTTTCCGTGGAGGCCTTACAACATAAATACAAAATTAACAAACATATTGCAAACAAACAATCCAAATCGAAACAAAATGAATTAAGTTACAACATATTCGAACAAAAGAAAAGAAATAAAAACAAAAAAATGGACCAGTTCAATGATTTAAATTATTATAGCGCCAAAACAATAGAGTAAATGAATAATTTGATGGCGCATTTAAAAAAAAGTTAGGTAAAGTATTCCAGAAAGCCGCACCATCAAATGAAAAACTTTGTTTCCCTATCTGGGTTTTTATTTTGGGTAAAAATTAATCCTGCGTTTTGTGCACTGCGTGTTTTAATGTTATGTACATATTGGGTTTTTGAAACATTTGTAAAATATAGACAGGAGTTTGATTTTCAAAAACAGAATAAATCATTTTACATTTGAAATAATTCCACCTACTTTGAATGCGTACCCTCTTGAGTTTATTCTAATTTTCTTGAGTTGGGGTTCTTACATTGGCCCCCAAGATTACTCTGCCATTTTCTTGTGTTGTTTAATGATTACAGCTCGGACATTTAGTAAACAATTAGACCATGTATTACAACAATATTCAAATAAAGGCAAAATTAATGCATTAGCAAGAAGCTTCAGTCCTTCCATAGGTATCTTTTTGAACGACCAAGTAATGCTATCCTTGACCCTATCTTTTTACTTGTTTTTGTCACATGTTCTTTCCAGCTCAATGTTGGATCTAGCCTCTGAGTGATAACGCCATCTTCGGCGGCTTGAACTTTTGTAGGAAATATAATATGAAACGCGAACCGGCCATCATACTTTGCACTTATTAGTGATGGTCTGAAAATTCATTTGCGAGCGAGGGAAAATTCAATGTTTGTGAGGTCGCAGTGCGAAAAATTACATCTTATTAAGAGGAAAACACCCAATCCTGATGGGGTTATAAGCACATTTTCAAAACGGAAGACTGAAAAGACCTTTGATAAGTATTATCATCTATAAATGCAAGCTAGCTTAATTGGGGGAAATTGCTATTCGTCGCTTGAAATTAGGGGCGCGTTTAAGAAAAGGATCGAGAACCTGTCGAAGTATACAAAGGTTAATTATCAGAGGTTAAAATGGAGCTTTTCTTACACCTATACAAAAAGAAGCACTCACCAGGGATAAAAAGGGGCACTTATGAGAATGGGAAATGGGCATTTGTCGACAGAAAAGGGGCGCCCAGCAGATTTTGATATGTATAAGAGGTGAAAAGGGGCATTTATGAAAAGGGGATAAGTCCTTTATTTGAAAGAAAAAGAGGCACGAATCATTGTTAAAAGGTAAATTATCAGAGGTTAAAAAGGATACTTATCGCACTTGAAAAGGGGGGCACTGACCAGATATAAAAAAGGGACACTTATTGAGAATTAAAAAGGGGTGCTTATAATAAAGGAAAATGTGCATTATTTGAAAGAAAAGGGGCACCGATCAGATATTAATAGGGGCAGTTATCGGAGGTGAAAGGGGGCTTTCATGAGAATTCGGGAAGTGGCTCTTATAAAAAAAGACAAAAAGGCACATGTTAAAATAAACGAAGCACTTTTATCAGAGATCAAAAGGGGAAGGGGCACTTACAAGAAGAAGAAGAGCATTTATTTAAGAAAGGAAAAGGGACACTCATCAGAGATGAAAATAGCACTTACCAGGAGGGGAATGGGCACTTGTCAAAGTAAAACGAGTATCTCTCATATTTGAATGGGGCCAATTATTGGAGGTGAAGAGGGCACTTAGCTGAAGTGAACAGGCCTTCTTGTAACTGAAAGGGGTCATTTACCAGAGATGAAAAGAGGCATTCATGAGAAGGTGAAGGGGCTCTTGTATAATGGGGGCACTTATCATTAGGAAGAGGGGCACTTATTAGAAAGGAAGAGGGGCACTTATCCAAAGGGAAAAAGGGCATTTCTCGTACCTGAAAAGGAGCCCTTACTAGAGATCAAAAGGGGCACTTATGATAATGGAAAATGGACACTTATTGCAAAGGAAAATGGGAAGTTGTCGAAGAAAAAGGGGCACGTTTCCAAATAAAAAGGGGCATTTTACAGAGGTGAAAAGGGGAAGGGGCATTTTTACAAACTCACAGGCGCACTCGTCAAAGTATTAAAAAGAGGTACCTTTACTATATAAAAAGAGGCACTTCTAATTACAAAGTTAAAGGGGCACTTTTCTTATGTAAAAAAGGGCACTTTTGGGGATACTTGGAAAATTAGAGGCACTTTGACCTCTGCCCTCCTCCTCCTAGAGGGCCGCCTCTGGTCAGCACCTCCCCCCCCCCCCCCTCCCCTAATGCTATACTACAGAACTACGCCACTGCGCTGCTACTATACTACATAATTTGATTAATATACTATTGTTATAGCCTTTACTAAGGTAATAAAAACAATAACAGACAATTGCACAACTAAATTTAAAAAGATGAAGAATTAAAGAAAATTTAATTTTTAAAGTTATATTTTCTTTTCTTTTTTATATCTCTGTTCAGCTAGAAAGAAGAATACAAATTGTATACTTTTACTGATGACTTTTGGGAACAAATCACGTTTTTGTTTTATTTTTATCTTCTTTATTTTTTCTTTCTTCTAAAATCTAAAGGTTGGTAATGCACGTTTATAGGACTCGGATATACCTCTAGGCCTGCTCTAGGCTCTATCTGATAAATACCTCTAGATCTACATGTCTAAATCTGGAGACAAACAATGAACCATCCTACTGAAATTCTCGCCATGCACGACATCGCGCGCACGAGATTCGTCTAGCGAGACAATAAGGCCTGTAACTATGGCGATTCCCATAGTAACGGACAACACGTAATACAGCTGACTCAATCGCGATGTAAACAATGCATATGCACACATGTGATATCCGTACACCGCGACTGGAGCGTTTAAGTGATCCGCGGACTAACCATTCATTTCGTACCGCAGCAACTGTTTAGATTTGAGATTTTATTACCGACCAAAACTACTCAAGTCTATAATTTTAATACAATCACTGGGTAAGTAAATGAATTATCTAGTTTAATTATAGATAGAGCTTATTTATGATATATAAGTTGGTCAATTTTTTTTTTCTTCATCGTCGAGTCAACCCGCTTCTTAATCTAGCACTAGCGGCTAAGCTAAGGCAGCACGCAATTTTATAGGGTGCCATTTTATAGTGCGGGGCCAGGCGGTCGGTGAAATTGAAGGGCGTTGGCAGCCTCGATGTTAATGATATTTTGGTCAAATGTGGACAACAGTGGAGTGCGAATAGTAGGCCTAGATCTAGATCAGATCTTGATTTAAGATCTTATATTTGATTTTGAGTTGTAGTTGCATGATTGATACTGTCTGTTGCATTTTGCAATAGATATCTAATGCTTGTTACAAAATGTTAGCTGTGCTGCAGTAAATTACCTAAATTAACATTAACACACAACTGAAATGTTGTTTGACTTTGACTGAGTCCTGAGAAAATTAACAATTCATGAATTCTACTGGCTATATCGTAGACTAGTCTAGGTCTACATGTAGCTTTGTGGGAAGAATCAGAGAATGAGTGTTAGACTTTATGTGTCAACTTGATTTTCTATTATTTGATTAATGAGAATTTTGCCAATTTTAATTTAAGTCTGTTTCTAGTAAGATTCATACAACAAAGTAACAAGCATGATTTTTTTTCTTTCTTTCCAAACAGCAAACAGTTCCATCATGGATGCTGGTGCAACTCTCCTTTCCAGGAGCTATGCTCCAACGATCCCTGTCTATCCAACACAGACCACAGTAGGAACCAAGACGGACCGGGCCCTGTCACAAGATCTTGCCAAGATGAGTGGCCTAGGCGAAACCGGAGTCTATGGTGTTCCCACTGGGGCACCGGCCGCACAGGGTTTCCGCTCAGGCAAGCACACCACCCAAGAATGGCACGAATCCAACTACAACAAATATTTCCAAAGTTTCACAGACCGTGATAACGCTGAGAGGCTATGCCACGAGTCCAAACAGCTTTCAAAGGAGACCCACGCTCTGACCATGCGCACACAGTCCGACGTCACGAAGAAGCTCGGGGACAGGATGAATGACATCAACTTCTGGAAGTTTGAGCTCAACCGTGAGATCGAGGAGATGATCGAGGAGACAGACCTGCTATGTGCACAGAAGAAGCGGTTAGAGAATGCGCTGGATGCAACAGAAGTGCCACTGAAGATCTCTAGGGATAATCTGACCTGCAGGTCAAGGAGGCAAGATATTGATCTTGTTGGAGACAGGGTAGAGATGGCTCTTAATAAGGTGAGCAAAACATGCTTCAATGATGTTGTAAGGAAATTTAGTGTTGTCTGTACATGTGAGACACACTAGGAAAGTGTGCAAATGATGTGGAAAAGTTTTTATTTACTGGTTATACCACAGAGTAGATGTGATTCACCAAAATATAACCCTGCTTGCATGCATGCAAGCTAAGTAATATTTGTACTTTTTCTCTCTCTTTCTCATTTTAATAAGAATATATAATCCTGAATCTTGCATACACTTGTCAAAAGAAAGTTACTGAATTACATTTGTATAACCAGTTCATTTTCATTTTCTCTTACAGGAGGTAGATATCATCACAAAAGTTCAAGATCTACTCAAGAGAACATTAGAACAATCTGATAGACAAATCAAGTAAGTATATTATGACGGTTCAATCATTTCAACTTTACCTCTAACATAGATCTGACAATTTGAATCAAAGAATGTTTGCTACTGATATTTTGTTTGTTTGTTTCACAAAAAAATCTTGAGATGAACCTCGTTACTCTATTGCAAAAGTAATTTCACTTTTGGGAACATTTAGTCATTAGAAATGCAGGGTCTTACTCTGACACACTCACCATGTGGATATTGATGTTATTAATCCTCTTACATGTATGTACTTCATTGTGATACTTTACCTGATATGTCTTTAAAATATTTGAAATAAATTGTTAATTTATTTTATTTTATTTGTTCACTTTAAAACATCAACACAAGTTCAGGAACTCATAATGGTTGATTTACAATGAAACTGAATAGTGTAAACAAAATTGAACCAAAATATATACACTTAAGAAAAACGTGTTGTTATACACACAAAAATGCTTTATTTCATATTTGTTTAATACAAACATTGTTAAATTTTCTTTCAATCGTTAATTGTTATTATTTTTTTCTTCCCAGGCTCAACCGTGGTTCAAAGCACAAACTGACCATGGACTGGTCAGATAAATTATCTGCCTTCAAGATTGATGAGAAATGTACTGGACTTAACAACAATTCAACTGAGATCCAGTACAAGGAAGGATCAGCCAAATTTGAGGCAGTGTAAGTTTTTACATCAAACCTGTAGTTTCTTCTTTCTACAAAGTTGAAAGCATTACATCTTCAAATGGAATCAGAGCTAGATGAATGCCTAGTGAAAGAGCAATGATGACAGTTCTTGTTATATCATTGTACTTAATAGAACTGCCTCAATAAGAGTGATAAGAATATAGCATTTAGTATTTACTATTTGATTCTTGAAACAATCATAAATAGACATGAATATTACAATAAAAGACTTATTTATGTAAAATCAGCCCATGTTTAAAGTCAAACTGAAGTAGAAAGTAACTAGTAGAATCTACTGCCATGCTGAATATTATGCATGTTTTCATCAATATGTTTTTACATATTTTCATTCCAACAGGCAAACTAACCCACAATCCTGGGCAGAGTTTTCGCATGACAATGTCGTCCGTGCCGAGCACGAGCGTCTGGCCTCCCAGCAGCTCCGCAACCTGATCGACCAGATCCTCACAGATACCTCCAACGACATGAGGGAACAGTGCAACACCGTCAACACAGAGTTTGCTCGCCGCATTGAGGAGATGAATGATGCCAAGACCAAGATGGAAAACCACTTGCTGAAGGTGAATAGTCCTTTCTCAATTCAATTCAAATTATGTTTTATTCAATCTTGTCAAAAAGTCCAAATACTAAAAATGTGAGTTTACATCATACATACAATTATATAAAAAAGCATTAAAAAACGAAGAAAAACATAGCAAATGGGAAAAATGAATCAAAATTAATAAATGTTTACATCAAAGTAGTAACAAACCATTATTCTAGACCCATTTGCTACGGAACTAGGTGGTTTTTATGTTTCAAGCCTATGGGAAATTGGTAATATAATGTAGTTGTCATCAGGTTCTAACAAAAAAGATGGTAATTGTTAACACTTGAATTATCCTTAAAGGTAATATAAAGTTTTGGGAAATTTTGAAAATTGAGTGGATATTTAATCTTTACAATTTCGATATATTTGGATGCCCCTGTGGATGTATTATAAGCACTAAACAAATTAGCCCCTAAAACACTTCTGTTTTCGAGAAAAATTGAATATAAAAATTTACTGGTGCTCCCGGTAAATGTTGATAAATTTCAAATAGCGCCTATGGCCATACAATGGTAGCTGCGACCATGAAAATCTCAGAATATGTAGTTGTGATATATAATTTCCAAATGGGAATAGCTTATTGGTCGATTTCAGTCAAGAAACATTGTTTCATAGCTAAATTAAAATCTTGACCTTGAGAGGGAGCTATACAACATAAAGAGTTTATTATTTATAATTTCATAACTTTAGACTCGATTTCAACCGCGACAACGATCAATGAATATTGTAGGAACGTATATGCTTCCAATATGTTAATTTAAACCAAATTCATGACCCCATACCAAAACTTTGTGATACCTTTAATGCCTGGTTCTAATTGTTTTTACAAATCCTTCATTTCTTTTAAACTCGATCAAATGTATGTTTGGTGGTGGAACAAGATTGAGTGACTAACATATTGCTCTATCTAATTCGAATTAGCAATTCTATATCAAAATCCTTGATATCGCACAGAGCTTTATCGATAGTCACAGAAAGAATTACCTCCAGTGGTGATGATTCATTTGTAATTCTATAATTGATGCTTTCTTGTCAACAGACCGTTGAAGATATCGCTGGCATGGAAAAGAACATCAAGGATCTGACCCAGGCCGTCAAGGACAAAGAGGCCCCAATGAAGGTGGCCCAGACCAGGTTGGACCACAGAACACACAGGCCCAATGTGGAACTTTGCAGGGATCCAGCCCAGTACAGGTATGTCCAGCATGTTGCCAAATGCACAATCATTTTGAAATTTGCAAATGACCATTTAGATGGTACTTTTTCTCTTCAATACCATTAAAGTTCTCTTACTGATTTCAAACCAAGAGAAAACAACAATTTTTGTGATATTATTCAGCATGTTACCACAAAGGTTACGAAAACAACTTTTGTTACAGCCAACATCTTGTGAAGAAAAGATTCCTTTGGAATTCGTCCAGAATCCGCATACAGTACTTAATCATATTGCTCTGTTTAACACTGGGGTTGCTTTCTTCTCCTCTTTGAAGGTTTGCTCGTTTGCCACACTTGCATTTTTGAACAAATTAAAAGGCACCAATGGAGGATTGCTTTGTGCAACTCAATGACTTTTCAAAACTATCAATATTTGGTCTTTGATAGCTGCATGACAACCCACGGGTATAGATTAATCTTGGACTGTAGGCATTTAAGTAATCTGGAAGCCTTTGGTATATACACTCCATGATAAATACTCTAATTGGCACATGGAGATTATTTGTGTGGCATGATATAGAGGATTAATTCATTCACTGACATCAAAAGACTTCACATTGCATGTAGATAATTTTTTAGCAAACAAACAAGTAATTGGACCCTTTAAATCCCATCTGTACTAGTTTGGCCAGAAGGGATTAGAGCACCCAGCGTAGTCACTGACAGGTGGTTAATATCTCATCAACTCGGCTCTCAATTAACAGAAGAAAGAGGGGATTGTGGGCATTGTTTGCTATACAGAGGGCGCAAGTAGCTATAAGTAGTGCAGAGGGGCTTTAACTTTGAATAAATTTAAAAATGAAAATATAAAATCTAACCTTGTTTCTCTTTTATTTTTGCTCCATTCCAGGATGGTCCAAGAGGTCGGTGAGATCCAGGACTCCATCGACAAGCTCCAGCAGAAGCTGGCCGAGTCCAAGGCCTCGCTCAAGGACCTGATGGACACTCGCATGGCTCTGGAGAAGGAGATTGCCCTCAAGAAGAACAGCATCTTCGTCGACCGCGACAAGTGCCTCAAGTTCCGCACCCGTTACCCATCCACCTCCAAGCTTGTCGGCTATCAGTAAACTGTCCTCAGTTGTGCTCAGTTTCTCACAAGTTTTAAAATAATGACTACAAAAGTGAGCATTTCCAGTGCCTCAAGTTCCGCACCCGTTACCCATCCACCTCCAAGCTTGTTGGCTATCAGTAAACTGTGCCTCAGTTGTGCTCAGTTTCTCACAAGTTTTAAAATAATGACTACAAAAGTGAGCATTTCCAGTGCCTCAAGTTCCGCACCCGTTACCCATCCACCTCCAAGCTTGTTGGCTATCAGTAAACTGTGCCTCAGTTGTGCTCAGTTTCTTACAAGTTGTAAAATAATGACTACAAAAGTGAGCATGTTCAGTTCAGTATAGTTTCATCAGTTCATGTAGGCAACGAAGATGTGTTTTCTAAACTTATGGCAACAAGAATCAATATTAATCTGATATTTTATATTTATTGGAAATTTGTTCAAAGGCAAATAGTGAAATATTACTTGTATTGAAAACAAAATACAGCATTTTTTTAAAAGAGATACCAAACCTTTTGCTCAATTTTGTAGTTGTTGAAAGACTGCAAGCCCTTAGTTTTATTTATTTTTGGGTATCTGAAACAGTATTGGCCATACAAGCAACAACTGGATTGAAGGATTGATAAACATGCAGAGCTACATGAAAGTACCATGTCTGATGACCCCTTGAAAAAAAAGAGGACTGCTAGTTATTCGTACTCTGTTGGAATGTAGTAATATGCATGAAATGGATATGCTGGAATGTGCGCTAACTTGGATATCCATGTGTCCAGGAATGCAGGACTATCGATTGTTTAGATTTATCTTAGACATGAGAGAAATTTGTATTACTAGGATGGATATGTTTGTATATATCATGTCAACAGCAATTCAGAGATGTGCAGGTTTTTTTAGTATTGACTTGCTTGAGTACTTAATACTGATTGTTTTATTTGTATCAATGAAATATAGTTTTTGTCATTCCAAAGTTTCATTAGGAAATGAATACATCCGTCCTTTGATGCACATAATCTATCTCGTTGTTGATTCATGAACAATATATATTTTCTAGTTTCATGGTAATAGCACATTCTTGTGAGTTTAGCTGCAATTTCTTACTTGCAATAACGTCTTCTTTAGGTATATATTCATTAGGTTAAATGTTCCCTATCTATTCTATTTTCAAGATGTTTTCTATATATTTGTGCTATGTATTATAGTGTGTAAATATTTTGAGAAGAGTCCTTCAATTATGCTGATTAATTTGTACCTTCGTGAAATTGTGAATCATGCCTTGACTTGAGTGATCATAATAAAATTATATAAAAATAAAGTAAAATATGATACAGTGAGATAACTGTCGACTTTATTTGTATTTTCCACATACACTTGTAAGTATTGTAGTTGTATATCCTGTGGTAAGCATTTGCAATGACAGGGGAGATACAGAGATAAGAAAGTACATGTACATGACTAGTTTTGAGAGAAAGAGAGAGCATCTGCAATGTTAGAAGAGTTACATGCAAAGCAAAGAAAGTATGGTACATGTACATGATTAGTTTTGAGAGAGAAAGCATCTGCAACGGTAGGAAAGATACAGAGACAAGAAAATACATGTACATGATTAGTTTTGAGAGAGAGAGAGAGAGTATTTGCAATGATAGAAGAGATACATGCAAAGAAAAGGAAGTATATGTATATGATTAGTTTTGAGAGAGAGAGAGAGTATCTGCAATGGTAGGGGAGATACATGCAAAGCAAAGGAAGTACATGTACATGATTAGTTTTGAGAGAGAGAGAGAGAGTATCTGCAATGGTAGGAGAGATACATGCAAAGGAAAGGAAGTACATGTACATGATTAGTTTTGAGAGAGAGTATTTGCAATGGTAGGGGAGATACATGCAAAGAAAAAGAAGTATATGTATATGATTAGTTTTGAGAGAGAGAGAGAGAGATTATTTGCAATGATAGGAGAGATACATGCAAAGGAAAGGAAGTACATGTACATGATTAGTTTTGAGAGAGAGTATTTGCAATGGTAGGGGAGATACATGCAAAGGAAAGGAAGTACATGTACATGATTAGTTTTGAGAGAGAGAGAGAGAGATTATTTGCAATGGTAGGAGAGATACATGCAAAGGAAAGGAAGTACATGTACATGATTAGTTTTGAGAGAGAGAGAGAGAGAGTATTTGCAATGATAGGAGAGATACATGCAAAGGAAAGGAAGTACATGTACATGATTAGTTGAGAGAGAGAGAGAGAGAGTATTTGCAATGATAGGAGAGATACATGCATAGGAAAGGAAGTACATGTACATGATTAGTTTTGAGAGAGAGAGAGAGTATTTGCAATGATAGGAGAGATACATGCATAGGAAAGGAAGTACATGTACATGATTAGTTTTGAGAGAGAGAGAGAGAGAGAGAGAGAGAGAGAGCATCTGCAATGATAGGAGAGATACATGCAGAGAAAAGTGTACATGATTAGTTTTGAGAGAGAGAGAGAGAGAGCATCTGCAATGATAGGAGAGATACATGCACAGAAAAGGAAGTACGTGTACATGATTAGTTTTGAGAGAGAGAGAGAGAGAGAGCATCTGCAATGATGGGAGAGATACACGAAAAGAAGAGGAAGTACATGTACATGATTAGTTTTAAGAGAGAAAGCGAGAGAGCATCTGCAATGATAGGAGATACATGCAGAGAAAAAGTATACATGATTAGTTTTGAGAGAGAGAGTATTTGCAATGGTAGGGGAGATACATGCAAAGAAAAGGAAGTATATGTATATGATTAGTTTTGAGAGAGAGAGAGAGAGAGAGCATCTGCAATGATAGGAGAGATACATGCAGAGAAAAGTGTACATGATTAGTTTTGAGAGAGAGAGAGAGAGAGCATCTGCAATGACAGGAGAGATACATGCACAGAAAAGGAAGTACGTGTACATGATTAGTTTTGAGAGAGAGAGAGAGAGAGCATCTGCAATGATGGGAGAGATACACGAAAAGAAGAGGAAGTACATGTACATGATTAGTTTTAAGAGAGAAAGCGAGAGAGCATCTGCAATGATAGGAGATACATGCAGAGAAAAAGTGTACATGATTAGTTTTGAGAGAGAGAGTATTTGCAATGGTAGGGGAGATACATGCAAAGAAAAGGAAGTATATGTATATGATTAGTTTTGAGAGAGAGAGAGAGAGAGAGTATTTGCAATGATAGGAGAGATACATGCAAAGGAAAGGAAGTACATGTACATGATTAGTTTTGAGAGAGAGAGAGAGAGTATTTGCAATGGTAGGAGAGATACATGCATAGGAAAGGAAGTACATGTACATGATTAGTTTTGAGAGAGAGAGAGAGTATTTGCAATGATAGGAGAGATACATGCAAAGGAAAGGAAGTACATGTACATGATTAGTTTTGAGAGAGAGAGAGAGAGAGAGAGAGCATCTGCAATGATAGGAGAGATACATGCAGAGAAAAGTGTACATGATTAGTTTTGAGAGAGAGAGAGAGAGAGAGAGCATCTGCAATGATAGGAGAGATACATGCACAGAAAAGGAAGTACATGTACATGATTAGTTTTAAGAGAGAAAGCGAGAGAGCATCTGCAATGATAGGAGAGATACATGCAGAGAAAAAGTGTACATGATTAGTTTTGAGAGAGAGAGAGAGAGAGCATCTGCAATGATAGGAGAGATACATGAAAAGAAGAGGAAGAAAGGAAGTATGTGTACATGATAAATTTTAAGAGAAGGGAAGAGAGAGAGAGCATCTGCAATGATAGGAGAGATACATGCAAAGAAAAGGAAGTACATGTACATGATTAGTTTTGAGAAAGAAAGAGAGAGAGCATCTGTAATGATAGGAGAGATACATGCAAAGAAAATATACATGTACATGATTAGTTTTGAGAAGGGAAGAGAGAGAGCATCTGCAGTGATAGGAGAGATACATGCAAAGAAAAGGAAGTACATGTACATGATTAGTTTTGAGAGAAGGGAAGAGAGAGAGAGCATCTGTAATGATAGGAGAGATACATGCAAAGAAAAGGAAGTACATGTACATTATTAGTTTTGAGAGAAGGGAAGAGAGAGAGCATCTGCAATGGTAGGGCAGATACAGAGAGAAGGAAGTACATGTACATGATTAATTTCAGAGAGAGAGAGAGAGCATCTGCAATGATAGGAGAGATACATGTAGAGAAAAGGAAGTACATGTTTATGATTAGTTTAGAGAGAGAGAGAGAGAGAGAGAGCATCTGTAATGATAGGTGAGATACCGTACATGCAGAGAAAAGGAAGTACATGTATGTGTAGGCCCTACATGATAAGTTTTAAGAGAAGGGAAGAGAGAGAAAGAGAGCATCTGCAATGATAGGAGAGATACATACAAAGAATTTGAAGAAAGGAAGTACATGTACATGATAAGTTTTAAAGTGACTCGGTAACATTGTTGAAGGTTGATGAAAAAAATTACTTAATTTTTGTATAAAATGTTACTTACTATATTCCTTCTACTATACTAACCCTCTGACATGCAAAAAATCCTGAACAAATTCTCAAACTACAAAGATATCTATGGTTTTCTTTGAAGGCGTCGATGTGAGGCACCCTCTAACAGTGTTAAACAGTAGATTCTCCCAACCATTTTTGAATTTTCCCCAACCGTTTTTCCATGAGAAAAATACATAAAACAGGCTATAAAAATCTGTCAACATTTAACTGCAGAGCCATTTCATTGCTTTGTGACGATTTACATTCACCTAAAATGTAATTAAATTGTCCTCGTCTTGATGCTGAACAGGCTTTGACAAGTAGCAAAATAGAAGTAGAATAATATAGTTGGGAGAATTAAGGAATCGATCAGATCATTATTCCCAATTTGTACCATGAATAATGATCCGTTTGCACTCAAATTTTCAGATTATCTTTAATTGTACATCTAGCATTGAAGTCACTACCTTAGCACCACTATCTCTAATCTGAACAATGTTACAAAGTCCCTTTAAGAGAAAGGAAGAGAGAGCATCTGCAATGATAGGAGAGATACATGCAGAGAAAATTAAGTACATGTACATGATTAGTTTTTAGAGAGAGCGAGAGAGCATCTGCAATGATAGAAGAGATACATACGAAGAAAAGGAAGAAAGGAAGTATGTGTACATGATAATTTTAAGAGAAGGGAAGAGAGAGAGAGCATCTGCAATGACAGGAGAGATACATGCAGAAGAAAAGGAAGTACATGTACATGATTAGTTTTGAGAGAGAGCATCTGCAATGGTAGGAGAGATACAGAGAGAAGAAAGTACATGTACATGATTAGTCTTGAGATGCTAATAAAGATTTACAAGTGATGACATGCAAGTACTTGTTTCAATTATTGCTTCAGATAAATTGATAAGCATTGCTTTAGATTTCTCTTTTTTTGTTCTTGGTCTCTTCCTCACTCCACAATTTTTTTTCTTTTTCTCCCCCTTTTTACCATTTTGTTTCTCGCTTTCTTCCACAAACTATATCTGTCCTCTTTCCATTTACATTTTTGTTCTTTTGTACCGATGATATGAAACCTCTCCTCTTATCTTTCTTGCTCTCTCTCTCTCTCTCTCTCTTTCCATCATCATCAATATCACTGTAACATACATATACATGTACTTCAAATTTAACAATCGATAATGTAGTATCAATAAAAACGCAGATAATCCTTGCATGCTTGCTTACGGCATCAACATATGCGACATGCATGTCACCTCAATAACTGGAGTATACTGCGTTTGATGCAAGGGATTTAAATTTGGAAAATGAGCTTTTAAATCCTTAAATTGGCAACACAATGACAGTTTCAAAATCTTCTTTTTTTTCATCGAAATTTGACATTCTTTCAACTTCTAAACGACTATATTGTCGCCCATGTATATTGTTTTCAGAGACAATACATTCTATGTTTGCAATGCAGCAATGAAATGAAAGCATTATACATTGTAGCTGCCAATTTAAAGAAAAATTTGTGATCAATTTAGGCCTTAAAATAATTCCGGTCCCAACAGAGTTAAATACACACACACTAATGTAGTGTCAACAAATGAGAAAAAACAATTGTATGTTTGATTTACAACATTTTAATGATTTCAACAAACCTCTAGTGGTTTGTTTCATATAATACAGATTCTCAAACCCTTTCAAATAAGGCTGAAAACGACATCAACCAACTGTCCTTCTCGTAACTCACCGAACCCCCTGATCCTGTTGAATCAATTCATATATATTCTTTTTCAGGGCCTTTCAGCTCATAAGTTTTTTTTACTACACAAACTGCAAATTTAATGTCACTCTATGACTTATCATATTACAGTCCAAACGATGGAAAGGAAACTTGTTCCTGTGGGTGAAAGTGAGTACGGATGTCAGTTAATGTTCCTGATGATAAAGTTCTCTACATACAAATAACATAGCATTGTGAGTGGTATAAGCATTCAAGCAATCACGGCTTGCAGTCGACCCAAAAGTCAGTCAGTCCGTTTCCCACAAGACTAATTCTGGCTCTGCTGACAAAAATCAATAATGTTTAATAACTCCTTAATCAGACGGATTCCTTCTGTCTAGGCTTGCAGTTTCCACTGAGTGTAGTTCAACAAGCTTTTAGCTTTTTAAGAAATGAAACTGTTTCATCTTCTACTTTTTTTGAATGATTCCTTTTGAATTAGAGGAAGAAAGAAATTTCAGTTCGTACGGATTCTAATCATTGCATCTTTTCACGCTCTATGACCTTCTTCATGCTGAACATGAAATGAAAATCAAAATGGAAGTCACAAATTCATTCGTGTTTCACAGCATGTTGCTTGATAAACAAACATACCATTTCATAAAACAAAATAGCAAGTTTATCAAAACTGTACCATGTTGCAGTTGAAGTGTTCATAGACATAATCATCAATCCCGCATCATCAGTATATGCAGTTTTGACCATATATGCCCAGTATCACATCAGAAACCATGAACTTTGAAGCATTTTTGGTGCTTTGCCCTGTGATTAAAACCAATAACATATGTCCAATTCACTAAAACAAGTATTTTCAGGATATAATCAATTCAATGGTTTTTAGTGTCTGAAGTCATCTCCTTCTGAAATGAAATTAACACTGGTAGCATCATACGTAGCAGAAAACCTGCTTTAAGCTTATGGCAGTTTCTTCTTGCAAAGAAATGTATTTTTTGGGCGTCACTCTATACCAACATCGCACTTTGAACCACTGATTGATACATGTAATTACCTACATGCAGAACTCTGGTTATACGACTCACAATACTTCAACATTTAAAAACAAGAATCAGATCTATGCCTTTCCCTGTTCCCTTGCTTTTCTCCTCTCTTCCATTAACCTGGCCTTCTGTTTCATCATGCACTTCACTGCATTCCCTGTGCCACCAAGCTCACCATCTGTAACATGGAACGATTGGGAGAGAGAGAGAGAGGTAGGGGGAAGGGAGAGAGAGGGATAGAGAGGGATACGGACAGAGAGAGGGAGAAAATAATAAATAAGAATAATAATAAAAACGATGCTTATAAAGCGCTTACCATAGAAGTCTCTAGGCACTATAACAAACAATAAACAATTATATATTAATCAAAACAAAACGAAAAGGCAAATAAACCTACAAATTGCAATACATATGAAATATACATCAATGTGAACAGAGTAAGTTAATTATCAAAAGGAGAGAAGGGTTAGAATGTGGGGAATAGACAAATTATATCAAGTGTAAACCTAGTCTCGCAGGACTAACATCTACAAGAACCAAAATCAGTCATAAATTTACATGTGGAGAGTAGTGGTCTAAAGAATACATTGATGGACTGTGAATTGCAAGTTTCACAGTTCAAGTCCCAATGCGGCATTAATGTCCTTTGGCAAGATATAATCTTTTAACATTAATACTAAAAAGACAGGGATATGTCAAAGGTTTCACATACTGGAGGAGGGGGCATGATGTCGGCCATATAATGTATGATTATTACCAAATTTGTAATGCAATTATTTCATGATGTAACTTAGAGGAATGCAAACTGGTAGTTAAATCTATACAATTGAAACTACCAAATTTTGGCCTTAATTAATGTGCATTATGCAAATACACTGACAAAAATTGTAGAGTTAAAAAGGCGAATGAGGGGAGACTAAGGGTAGTGCCTTTGCATGGTGGGAATGTATGTGTGGATTGTACTTACATTTTCCCTGATAACCATCAGCAGCTTCTTCATACTCGGCAAGTTGTGCCTTGCATGATTGCTTGGCATTGGGTCCTTCCATAAGATTGCAGTCAGCCAAAACCTTCTGCAGATGCTTTAAAATCTCCATATCGACCAGCCTATCAAATGGTGTGAAATTACGAGAAAAGGGAATGAAATTGCTCATATCAACTATAAACATACATGTATAAATGTAGAAAATGAACGTGAAAATAAGCTGCAATTAGTCAATTCAATTATCAACCAACATAGGAAAATGGACAAAATTAGCTTCAAAACTTGTTCCGACTCCACTTTGACCAGCTAAACGTATGTTGGAGCCATAAGGGTGTTAACTCTGTGTTAAAGTATATGACTTAATGCCCTTCTGGCTCCAAACAAATGTAATATAGATGGTAAAAACAAGATAAGAGTCTAGTTCTGACAACATCACCCAACCCTTAAAATTAAGATAATGAAAGGGGGAAAAGAGTTCAAATATTAGCCGTTATTGCTTAAATCTATCTTGATTAAACACATAATCATGACATTTGATTAGCTCTGAAAATACAAAATTAAAAATACGACTTTTTGCTATTATCATTAATATTCTATGAAGTTAAGGATAGATAAATCTATAAACCAACCACTATTCACAATTTACAAGAGAGCAAACAAAGGGTATTCATGAAGCACGTCCATCACTTTGGCAGTGGTTATTCTAAAATGCAGAAAGTGGGATTTTTCCATCTTTAAGAGATCTGTGGGTATTTGGGGGTGGTCTCTGAACTGGTTTATCAATATCATTAGAGTCTTTCAATACCAACTTCCCAAAATCCTATTTTGTGCTCCACTGACCTGTCCCTCTTGTACTGCATGTTGCCTTCATACATGCATACATAGTCATCAACAGCACACTCCTCAATGGAAGGAACACGAGGAAATCGCTGGTGGTAATAGTAGTATGGACTTCTCTTGCGTTGGCTATCGACAAAGTCTGTATACATGAAAGAAACAAAAGAAAACAGTGTGTCAAAAGACTAAAAAAGTATTGAAATAAATTAGGGCATATGTATAAAGCCAGAAGGGCGTTTAAATGTGCCAAACACCAAATCATGTCTTGCTCTTGATGTGAAGGGTTTCCTCGCCCCTTTCCTGTATTCAAACTGTGAGCTCGAATGTTACTTATACTGTTCTAAAAATACATAGACTATTGAGGTTTAAATATACTCCCAGTAAACAGTAATATGACTTTTTAATAGACGAGTTGACAAAGGCGTGCACGCTCCAATAGAATATGGGTTCCGTACGCCCCGTTTAATCATGTTATTCTTTATTTACCTCGGTTGTTCCGTTGAGACTGTGTCTGGCTCCACTGATCACCTCTATGCAGAGACTAAAGTCGTATGGGTTAGTGAGGGAGCAATTTGTGTTTGAATTCCGATCTCATCGCGCTCAGTTTTTTCAAGAAAACAGGCAGATTAGCTGAAACTAAGTCGCTGCAATTTTATGTTTTCTGAAAATTATTTAAAAATTACATGAAAGGTAGATCTATTTTCTTTCCTACCATATTTTTAAAATTTAAATTGTCAAGTCTAGATAAAGAAAAACTGAGGGAAAAATGTTTACCAAAAAAAAAAAACCTTTAAATAATTTCCTCCACCTATGTCTTGTGCAAGCCGTAAGGGGTATCATCTGGGTATGGGAATCAAAGGTTGACAAATGTTAGTTTTATTGGAGAATTTCTCTTACCAGACGGTTATTCCTATTTATAAAATAGCTCTAGTATTTTAAGCATCGTGATCGGTTGGTCAAAACGTGTCACATGACATGCAACTTTTTTTGTGCAGTCTGCACAGAAAAGTGCAGCGAAAAGTATCATTGCACGCTCTAGCGCAGCATACGCATAGAGCAATTAAGTAGCAAGGTCTTCTTTTTTCATTTTCTAGAAGTAGAACCAACATAGACTAACTCTAAGTCTAACTCTTGTTAGACTCTAACGTTTGATCTATCATCTAGACTTTTGTTTGTTTTAATTATGTGTCGCTATTTTATCAAACAAATAAAGCACTTGACCCTGTCGTGCGTAATGTAAATGCACAGCAGCAGTGCAGGCTCAGTATCTTCATCAGATGGAGTGCACTGTGAATTCTCGCTGCAAACGGCTTGTGACTGTGTGTGTACAGAAGCGGCACCAATTTAAAGAAACCAATTATTGCGTGCACTGCATTTACCACTAAACGCATGCTGGGCCGTGCGTTTTTAGTGTACTACCATACAGTATATTTCAATCTTCATTCTCTGAATAGAGGCGGTCAGGGGAGCCACTCAGCCAGAGCCCAGGACAGGCGCAGTCCCACTCTCACTCTCACTCAGCAATGCTCAGTGAGTCAGTCTCACTCTCAAGGAGTCAAGCTCGTGCGCTCAGCAGAACAACCATCGCGTCTATCTGACTGATGATAGTTGATACAACAATAAGCCATTGAATAAGCTATAAAGATAAACCTCTTAAAATACAGAATACCACCCAAGGCCTAGTGAACAGTGAACAATTTAAGTTAACAACACAAACACTAACTTCACATTCATTAGCAGGATTAGACCACTCCAGCAAAGCATAGAGAGTCAATGCTAATGCGTATTGACCTCTAGCACTGCATACATGCTGTGAGGCGGGTATTATTATACCCATACACAAATACACACACCACACAATTTCGCATAGACTGTACACAATCATGTCGATGCAGCTGTAAGCAAAGTTTGACACTGGACTTAGAATTTGAATTTTTAAATTATTCTTTTTAACATCAGTAAGTTAAAAAAAATGTATTTTACTGCTATTTAGGTGTCATCAATTGTCACTAAAGTACCGATTTTGAGTGAAATCAGTTGAGTTTTGTACAGTGGTGTTTGAAATGTTGAGAATCAAAAGCACAGCTTTTACTACACAGCTAGGATAGTGATGCTCCTATGTGTGGATTAGACTATTTCACATTGTCCCACATGTACAAAATTACGTTAGTATTTTCTAAGTGCAAACTAAAAATTGTGCACTATTTTTGTTTACTAAATCTGAATTAATAATCTAAATATCATACCTCTCACAAAGGTTACAGGTGCGTCGATAGTATAATAAAATGCATTTCCTATGAATTCCTCTAATACACCCATTTTGCTCTAAAAAGGTGTAAAAATAAGGATGGAAAATATAGTAACTTTGCTCCCGACTTTATACTGGATGATTCAATGAAAGTATTCCTTAGGTCAATTAATTTTATTAATAGATAATGTTTACGATACTAATTTTATTTTGAATTATATTTTTCAATATAATAAAATAATTTCAATTACCTTTTCAGGTTCTTTTTAAAATATCAAACTATTTGATAATTACAAAATATTGTTTACATTGATCGAGCCTTCTCAATCTTACGTTCTCTTTTTCACACGTCCACAACCAGGATGGTAATGAACTCTAAGTTTGCATAAAAATCGTATTAAATCTGTCATTTATACGGAACATCTTTCCGATCAGTAGTATCTGAATCGAAGTTAAATAAATTATCTGCTATATAAATATAGTGTTACAGTTATACTGGCAATACTTTAGGTATAATTAGGGTGAAATTTGGGGTACGATTTTTTTAAAATGTGTGTTGTGTAGTGTAGGCAATGTGAGCCAAAGAAATGTTGGTGCGCTCTACCTGGCCCAACTCGGTCTGCATTGCTTGTTGTGGCATGTGGGAGCGTAACGAGGGGTGATTGTATTTGTATTTGTGGTTGATATACTATGTTCTTTGATGCTTAGACTAGACTCTAGGCCTCTAATATTTTGATGTGCTTCTTCAATGCCCCGGTCCCATTTTATAACCGTCGGGTGCGCTGGACCGTGAATGAGGATCGTCCGCCTAAATCAATGAGGATATCCTCATTAATAATGCGTCCCCAAAAAATAAGGATTGTCTGTAGTTTCGCAGACGTTTTCGGGTTCCTCATCCGTGCAACTGCGATGCAAAAAACTTATTTCACGTAATAAAATCATTGCGGAACCCTTTTTTCGCATCGCCTACGCGCGGATCGGAAATCAGAATTGTCAGCAAAATAATGGGAACTTGTCTGTCCGCGTTTACAAAGACGATTCCTCGCGTGTGCCAACGTTCCTTATTCTCTGACCGGCGCCCCGACTGATAACTGCATGAGAAAGAAGTTGACGCTTGTTCACGACTGACCATCAGTTTGGGTGTTGATCTTAGAATAAGGATCGTCAGAATATTAAATGAGGATGTCCTTGTTAAAACGCGGACAAATCGCAACTTAAATTTTTTTGTGGACGAATCATATTAATGATCTGCACGTTGGCATTACATAAAATGGATTCCGCGATTATGCTCCATGATGCATTCCTCATGGACACAGCAGAGATTTTCACGTTATAAATGATATATCGTTGGGAAGACAGACAACACGTAGACAGTGAACTGGGGGCGTTTTATTAGGTGGAATCTGTTTTTCGCCTTGCCAGCACGCGGATCAGGAACCCTATACCCGCAGAGCGCTGAAGAATTTTTTTTTAGGAAGCGATGTGTTTGCGTTCATGAGAATATCATTTATGCCAATGGTCCTCATTCTCGGACCAGCGCCCTTACTGACCATAGTCTGTGGAGATACCTCACATAACACCAAAAATCATATAAATCTTCCACAATTGCATGTTTCGTGTCAATTTTCTTGTCTGTTTTAGAGTATTTTTCCAGAAAACGAAGACATTGCTAATTTTAATATTGTTTTGTTACTTTCAGTCTCACAGAAAATTCTCGGCTCCCCGGCACGGTTCCTTGGGCTTCCTGCCCCGAAAGCGCAGTAGGCGTCACCGAGGCAAGGCCAAGGCTTTCCCCAAGGATGACAAGAGCAAGCCAGTGCATCTGACCTGCTTCCTTGGATACAAGGCTGGCATGACCCATATTGTGAGGGACGTGGACAGACCCGGTTCAAGTAAGTATGCAATCAAAGTATTACCTTTTTTTGGGGGGGGGGGGTGTCTGATGGCGATAGACAATCCTGTCCGCAGCAGGCATCACCAAGGCAAGACCAAGGCTTTCCCCATGGATGACATTTTCAGATGTGGACAGACCTGGTTCAAGCAAGTCTTATCACAGAAGTGGTTTTGTTAGAAGGGGGGGGGGGGGGTAATAAGTAACTGTCATCTCAAAAAAACAAGTATTTAAACAAATAGACAAATCCATATTCCATTAACCAATTAGGCTTTAGCTTCAGAGAAAAAAAAAATTGAATTTTGAAAGATGAATGTTTTCAGCCTCTAACTTTCAGCTTCATTCTTTTAGCTATATTAGTTTTCTACCACAATGGGTTATGTTGGTTTTCAGTGGTTACCTTCGTCTCTCTTTTGTACTCCTACTCACACTTTGTGTGAGTTTGGTGAGGTAAGCCTGACATGTGTATATTTTGTCTGTTCATTGTGCAGAGGTGAACAAAAGGAAGTAGTTGAGGCTGTCTTTCCTTGGAACATCTAATAAGAACATTTATTTGAAGAAAAAAAATAAGAATCACTGTAAAGTGTTAGTTTTAGAGTGATCTGAGAGGACATATGACGATAAAACGTGGGATGTGCTATTACAGCACTCTGACAAACAATGTTGAAATCCCATGCTGCCTTCCTTCTGATGTCCACTCATTTCATAGAATATCCAGTTAAAATAGTGATTCATAAAAGAATACTCGGTAAGTGTTTTGTGTCACAACAGATGTTGGGTGACTGATCAAAGTTTTGAATTCATATCATTTCTCTACTCTCGGTTGCAGTGAAGTTGAGATGTCTAACAAACATGTATATATTTTGTTTATTCTTCATTGTGCAGAGGTGAACAAAAAGGAAGTAGTTGAAGCTGTCTCCATCCTTGAAACACCTCCCATGATCATTGTCGGTCTTGTGGGTTACATCGAGACCCCATCCGGTCTCCGTGCCCTCAAGACTGTCTGGGCTGAACATCTCAGTGACGAGTGCAAGCGACGATTCTACAAGAACTGGTGAGATCACAGAGGCAATGTTTTCTTATTTGAGGAATCACAATTCTTTGAAAAATAATGTTTTAGACTCCTGTAAATCAGTGATGAGAATTTAATGGATCTGAGTTGAATTTTTCTCTTGAAAGTATTGATTTAGTATCCCAAAGCTATCAGAAAATAACTAGCATGCATTTGAGAATTGGTATCAGTAGATGATGACCAACTTATTTCCTTCATTTGATTGCTTTCTGATGAGTTTCTGAAAGAATAGCCTGATTAAGTACAAGAAACCCAACACAGCTCATAGTTAACTCGTTGGGAGATTCATTTACCATCATTGTATTTAACGCTAACATGTCAAGCCCCATGACATGGCTCCGCTCTGTGCCTCTTCAATGAGCATTGATGAGCTGTCAAAAAGATCTGCCCATTGATTTCATGAGGTTCCTCTCTTGGCTACTTCATGGAGCTTTGATGAACCTTCACCCCTCCCTGTCCCCCATGGCTCCGCTCTCTGCACCATCAGGTAGCACTGATGAGCCACTCGGGCCTCCGCTCTTGCCATCAAGGCATGATGAGGCCCGACCTGTCGTCCCCCATTTTGAGCCGCCCCCTCTCTTCTTTTCTTCTCTCCTGTGTGTGTGTTTGTGTGGGTGTCTCTGTGCAGGTACCGCTCCAAGAAGAAGGCTTTCACCAAGTCTTCCAAGAAGTGGGCCGATGAGATGGGCAAGAAGGAGATCGAGAAGGACCTCAACGTCATGAAGAAATATTGCACCGTCATCCGCGTCATTGCTCACACCCAGGTATGGAATTCCACCAAAATAAAACAACCGTACCTCCATTTCTATCTGAAGTCTAGGGTCACATCACCTAGTTAATAATAATTTCTTCTTAAATGTTCATAAGCTTCAATAACATTTATTTGATCAAACAAAGAGTCATTGTTAGTTTTAGAGTGATCTGAGAGGACATATGACGATAAAACGTGGGATGTGCTATTACAGCACTCTGACAAACAATGTTGAAATCCCATGCTGCCTTCCTTCTGATGTCCACCCATTTCATAGAATGTCCAGTTTAAATAGTGATTCATAAAAAGAATACTCTGAAGTCTTTGTGTTGCAAGAGATGTTGGGTGACTGATCACAGTTTTGAATTCATATCATTTTCCTACTCTTGGTTGCAGATGAAACTCATGAACCAGCGCCAGAAGAAGGCTCATGTCATGGAGATCCAGCTCAACGGTGGCAGCATCGGAGACAAGATCGAGTGGGCCAAGGAGCGCCTGGAGAAGAACATTCCAGTCTCTGAGGTCTTCGGACAGGACGAGTTGATCGACATCATCGGTGTTACCAAGGGACATGGGTTCAAGGGTAAGCTCTAAGTTTGTATTCACTAATTTATTGAATGGAATAATGCTGTCTACTAAAATAGAGTGCTCTCAATTATCTTATTTTATTCTCCTTCAGGGACCAAATGGGGGTATGGTCAATATTGAGTAGATGATTAATGTACAGATTTGAAATCATCTAAGAGATAAAAAAAAATTAGCGATTTAGAATTTTAAAAATGCAATGGGCACTGTTACAGTTATCTATTGCTTATAAATAGTCTTGTGAGAGGGCATGTGACGATAAAACGTGGGATGTGCTATTACAGCACTCTGACAAACAATGTTGAAATCCCATGCTGCCTTCCTTCTGATGTCCACAACTTCCAAGAGCAGTCACATTTTGTTCAAATTACTTCCAATATGGTAGTAACTAATAATAATTAGTAATGTGAGATAGAGAGGTATGAAGTCTCCCTTAGCATTCATATTATAAACGTATGATACCATGAACTGTTGAAGTTCACATCATAGCAACCTAATCACAAGATGTCTCTTTGCCTTATAGGTGTGACCTCCCGTTGGGGAACCAAGAAGCTACCCCGAAAGACCCACAAGGGTCTGCGCAAGGTTGCCTGTATCGGAGCCTGGCATCCAGCCCGTGTGGGCTATGGAGTTGCCCGTGCCGGTCAGAAGGGCTACCACCACCGTACCGAGATCAACAAGAAGGTGTACCGCGTCGGCAAGGGCTACCATTTGGACGGTGCCAAGCTGGTCAAGAACAATGGAGGCACCATCCAGGACATCACCGACAAGAGCATCAACCCCATGGTATGTTTTGCAACCTCTTGAATGTCATTCAGATTTCAAATTGTCTTTTTGTTAGGTAGAGAGACCCAAGACTTGCCTGTAACCATGTGTTTATATTATTGTGAAAATGTGAGTTCAGTCAATATCAAAATTCCTCTAAATAAAAAAAAATGTAAGGACTGGTTGTCGGCCAGAAACAAGTAAATTAATATGTAAAATGTATGGAACATGGTGTGTCCTCTGGTAGTGTACTCTTTAGGATGTGCCTTTTATTGATGTCACTCTTGCAGAAAATGGCTCTTCCTGTATTTTAGCAGGCAATGCAATGAAGCAACTCAGTAATATGTTACAGTAATCTATTGCTTATAGTCTTGTGAGAGGACATGTGACGATAAAACGTGGGATGTGCTATTACAGCACTCTGACAAACAATGTTGAAATCCCATGCTGCCTTCCTTCTGATGTCCACAACTTTCAAGAGCAGTCAGATATCCTGTTCAAGCTGACTTAATTTTAATCTGTTATCCCTTCTCAAGACTGAGTGAAGAATAAACAACGAGATGTCATTATCCTTGTACTAATTTGCTTTTCATTTCTATTCCACATTTCTTCATTTTCCTCATATGACAGGGAGGATTCCCTCACTACGGTGAAGTGAAGAACGACTTCCTGATGATCAAGGGCTGCGTTGTCGGACCCAAGAAGAGGGTGCTAACTCTCCGCAAGGTAAGATTAGTAGTTGATTAATGTACAGATTTGAAATCATGTACGAGATAGAAATAAGGGGACAATTTTTAAATTCTTGAAATGCAATTGGCACTGTTACAGTAATCTATTGCTTATAGTCTTGTGAGAGGACATGTGACGATAAAACGTGGGATGTGCTATTACAGCACTCTGACAATCGATGTTGAAATCCCATGCTGCCTTCCTTCTGATGTCCACAACTTTCAAGAGCAGTCAGATATCTTGCAGATAATCCTGTTCAAGCTGACTTAATTTTAATCTGTTATTCTTGTATATTGTTGTATGTTGGAAGCTTGGCAAATAAAAATCAATTAATCAACCTCAACATACAATGACATGTTGCTTGTGGTAGTTTGTTTTTCGTTATGCGGAATCCCATTGTAAAACAATGTTCCAAGTATCAAATCTCGAAGAATAACTACCCTCTATACAGTGTATTCTACACGCTACCAATCTACAGGAGGAGAATTGTATATTTATGGATTTGTCTTGTTCAGAGAGATAAGCTGTGGAATATGTGGCATTGGCACGCTCCCACAGTTATTCTATTACAGAATAGGAGGAAATATGTTTCTGTAAAGATTCTTTATGAAGGTATTAAAAGGTTGCCCATTTGCCTGGGTGTTTTTATAGAGTCATCTCTTTTATAGCAAAATATCATTGGCTATAATAATATGCTCTTGCAACCCACCCCTTTCCTTTCATTGTTTTGACCATCCTCTGGAAATATATGAGTGTATTAATATATCTTGAATGTTTTGTTTTGTGCAGTCTCTGCTCGTCCACACCAAGCGTGTTGCTCTGGAGAAGATCACCCTCAAGCTGATCGACACCACCTCCAAGTTTGGACATGGTCGCTTCCAGACCCATGCCGAGAAGAAGGCTTTCATGGTAAATTCCTCAATTCAATTTCAAGATTTTATTGTTGATAGTTCCTCCAAAATCATGAATTTTTTTGATAACTCGATCGTATATAGCCAGGGTAGCTACATCAGTGATTATTTTAAAGTTTAGCCATTCTGTTTCTTGTATTTTTCCACTTTCATACAAATAAGATTATTACGAAGGTTAGATTTATTAAGCCACACCCTGTTACTCTTATATCGATATTTTGTTTGGCTATTTTGTACTTACGATGGGGTGGGGGGATGGTTGCCGTTAAAGTAGCAACACTTAAGATCAGCAGCAGTCGTAAAATTTACCTCTGTATACGTTATTGGGGCTGAACAAAATTGTGAAAATAGGAGTGGTAAATTCCTGCAAAGCAATTTGTACTGTACCTGGATAAGTATCTGTTCAACTAGTGAGGATGTAGTGAAAATCTTATCTATCTTCTCTATGTGACATATGACGATAAAACGTGGGATGTGCTTTAAATAGCACTCTGACAATTAATGTTGAAATCCCATGCTGCCTTCCTTCTGATGTCAATAGATGCGTACTGGCACAAAGTGTCAGAAACATTTTGTGATGAATGATATTTTCTGCTTGGTCTCAAATTTGGCACCTTGTAAGCAGATAAAAACAGACGAAAAGCAATAAGCCTGTAGATTCTGGGTTTTATTTTAGGAATGTGTGACAAACTCCATTTTTTAAAAAGATTTTTCTCTCCATGCAATAGCATTGTGGAATGTGACCAGATTGAAGATTAATAAATAACGGATTAAATGTGCTTGCTTATTATTTTTCCATAAAATGGTCATAGCTATGCCATTACAAAAATTCCATTACCTTGTAATTTATTTGGTAGGGTTGGAAGATTAGACTAAACTTGTCTTTTTTTTGTCTTCTTTTTCTCGTAGGGTCCACTCAAGAAGGACCTCCAGGCCGCCGAGGCAGCCTCCACCTAGACGAAGCAAACCATCTCGTGGTCCTCTTCCGAGTCTCAATAACCATTCACACCACACAACACACGTTCTCCAGCTTGCCCTGTGCTCAGCTTTTCATCTTCAATTTCTTCTGTGACATCCCTGGTTCATATCATCTGGACCACACCCAAGCATGTAGATCCTAATTGAAAATAAATGGATGTATGCATACACAAATTATGTTATGACTAGCAGATATGGTTTTCCTGTTTTGTTTTGTGTCTTGTTTAATAGAGCTGTTTGATTGATTGAGCGAAAGGGTTAACAGAATGCAAGAGGCTGCCGTTTGTCTCTGTTCTTGACAGAAGCGAAAGAAAAATAAGAATGTGTGGAGCTAAAAGGGAATCGATTCTGTGTTAAAATACATGTCCTCCTGGCTCCGAACAGACAATATTGCTACATGTGTTTGTTCCAACGCCAATTTTTCACGACCCCCATATTTGTCTAATCTTTTTTCATAGAGTGACAAACTGGTAACGTAATATCCGCTCGTTGTCCAGGTTACTGGTCCCAAACAACGGAGCCTGCACACGAGTTTAACCCTGAAACCATTCAAGCAATCCGGCTGGAGCAGGGTGAACTCTGTGTTTAGCGCTGCTGTGCTGTGATCACCCTGCCTTGGCAACCTTGACAATTTTGGCAGTATGTCATACTTTGGTACTCTATTAACCTCGTGTATTT
>JAVYIG010016703.1:0-29820 GCA_035222895.1 Strongylocentrotus droebachiensis | reverse complement strand
GAGACAGTGGTATGTAACTTCCATTGCTCAGCACATGCTCACAAAAGAATTGCATTCTTTCCTATACCTGAACATTACCTATCTTTTCCTGGTGATGCTACAGCACGTCTGACATAGCTACTCCTACATTGGTATTGTAAGCAGGTGGTCAACGCTGCTGAAGCTATACCCCTGTCTCTTGTTAGATGACTAATGATTGACAGATGATATCACAAGATGAGTGAGATCTGGAGCATTTTGCTCTTGAATATGTCATGTTAGATTTTTTTTTTTTTTTTTTTTTTTGGGGGGGGGTTATTACCTTCCATAGAATTTCTGATATCAAAAATATGAGACGCAATTTACTCTTTCTTTCTTTCATTCTCTCTTCATTCTCTCCCTCTCTCTTTCTCCCCGTAACCTCTAGCTCATTCTCTTTCAACTGTCAACCATCTCCTAATCTCTTTCTCTAGTCTCTAGATTATAGATTGAAGACTGCATGAGAAATTTACTAAAGGGAGGGGAGAGCAGGGAGTTATCTGACATGTGAAGATAGGATGAATCGCACATAACATTAATTTTTTTTTTTTTTTTAAGAAAAAGAGAAGAAATATATAGAAATATTAGAAACAAAAACAAGCAGGAAAATGATGCACGTTAAAAGCTGAGCAACATATACCTAGCTGATTCATGGTTGAGTTTGTTGAGAGTTGAATGTTTGGACACTTAACATCTCAGGCGCGGATCCAGGATTTCTTAGGGGTGGGGACCCAAATTTGAAATCAATTTGAAATTTAGTGTGCTGAAATATGAAAATTGTGCGGGCCAATATTTCGCTCAGTGGGGGGGGGGGGGGGGGGGGGGGGGGGGGGTAGTGAGCACTAATTTTTTTTTGGCCCTTGAAAATTTGAAAATATTGCACCCCCCCCCCCTTTAGCGCCAGGGGTTAGGGGCCCCATCTCCAAAAAGAGGTAAAATTAACGCTTCCCCCCCCCCCCCCTGGATCCGCCACTGTAACATCTTCTATTTTGCTGTTTTTGCCTTTGGATTTAACGAAAAAATATTACTCAAATAGCAGAAAGCATATAGATATTTGTATAGATATTTGTCCCTTAATAATGTTTTTCCAACATAAATCTTCTAAAATATTATTTGTCAAATTGCCGTTTTAAATAAACTGTCCTGATACATAACCTGTCCGGACACACAACGTCTGGGTATACTGCACTAAATCTACATGTATGCAGAAATGCAATACATAATGTATCGTTTTTTATTGATTAATAGTGCTTTGTGGCAGGTAAATAATTCAATATTTTACACGAGTTAAGCTTGCTCGCTAAGGATGAGTTTTAAGGAACATTTTTCAAGGTTTCATAAGACATGTACATGTAAAGGCAATCATATAATTTGTCCACTTGTCATGCTATTTCTTCTGCTTTTTTAAACATAATACTTTTCTTTCACTTGAAATGATAACTTTCAATTCTGAAGTAGCAACTTACTCAGGACTTTGCTATGGGAAGTTGATAAGTATCAAATAAAAAGAAAGGTAAGCAAATTGAAATAAATGATGGAATAATGGACAAATTACTTTGATTCATGTTTCAAACGCAGAGTACATGAAAAGAGAATTTCTCACAATTTCATCAGATTTTCTATGAAGTCGCAAACACATTTTATTCAGCCCAAATTGCTGTCAAGAAATTGCATCCTTTTTTCGAACGTTCATAACTGGTAAAACTAGCTAAACAAATTATGCATGTCAATTTTAAAATGATTAAGAATGTTTGTAGTTAAAATGTACAAAGACGAAAAAAAATATACTTTTTGATATACTTGTATAGACATGTGGATTATTTACAGATGAACGACATGTTAAAAGCTTACCCATAATTTCACATATAAATACTGACAGGGCATAGTTTTACTTGCATGTACAATGCAAGGACGCCATGGATGCATGTGAAGTTAAAGGTATAGGTCAGTTTGGGTCACGCGATTGCATTGTGAAAGAAACGTTGTGGAATCGGTCAGGAAAGGTTAATCATTTAGCATATAAGTATTGGTGTGTACTGCAAGGTTCTGGAATCATCAAAATGATAAGAAACTCGGTCAAGTCTTGGTAAAACTACAAGCACTGTACACAGCAAGATGTATATGGGACTACGCGACACGTGCGTGATATCTATCCAGTCCAGATAGATATAATAATTTACCAAATATATCAATTAGTAGGCAGTTTCCCAGCAAAATTTGTATCATCATGTATTAGTCAAACATATTCTTTCACATGATTGGTAATAAGAGCTTCCATTTCATTTTCTGAGAGGGGGGCGTTTCCAAAACTAGTCTATACCTTTAACACAGATACGCACAATGTTCTTAGTCTGGTAAATTGCCCTTGACTTAACATTATAAATACACTTTGACAAGAATATTTTGTTAAAATATCTCTTTCTGAGAATTGACAAGGGGAATGCGATAAACAAGAAAATATAGATGCTTGTTTTCTTGCGGTCACGGTTAAAACTATAGCTCCTCTGGCATACTGGTAAGTCAATATTTGTATACTATACCTAATAGCACTTGAGAACATCACTTAGCATCAAAGTGGTAAAGACAAATATGCAGAATATATGCTGGCAAGATTTGTTTCTTCTTCATTTATTACACTCTTGTGGAAAGGCAGATTAAACACAAAGATTGTCGTAGAGGTGTTGTGGTCGAGTGGATACGTCACCGGACTGACGATCACAAGGTTCACGGTTCGAGTCCCACCGCGGCACTAATGTCCTTTGGCAAGACATTGATCTACATTTGCCATTCTCCACCCAGGTGTTAAATGGGTACCCGGTAGGATGCGAAAGCCAATGTGGTATGCTTAGCAATTTGAGCCTAGTAGCTCTTGTTGGAATGCTCCCCAGGGAGTGGAGAAAGTGCATACATTGTGTGCGGGCAAGCCAGAATCCGATGACCGGGGGTAATAATGTAAAGTGCTTAGAAACTCGGATATTCCCGATGTATTAAGCGCTATATAAGCAATAATATTATTATTATTATTATTATTATAGAAAACTAATTGTATTCACAGTGGAATGAGGTTTTAAATGTGCAATAAACATAATTCACAATAAACTGCTTGGAGACCTTCATTCAAGTAGTGCTTGTTCCTTGTGCATCTTAAAGCAGTATTTTGGGGACATTCCTACTTTGTTTGTTTGTGATGGAGCATTTTCCTTTCAAACGCTCTTCAGTTTGATTTCAATCCGTCAAACCTAAAAACTGACTTTAATAAAAGGTTTGAATTTTTCCACAACTTTTTACTCTCTCAAATTTCAGTAGAGTTGTTTATCAGCAACCATCCACTTGAAATCACCTTAATTCAATCACTTCTTTCAGGTACACGCAAATGGATACCACTAACTTTAATAAGTAAATAAATGAAAATAACACAAAATGTAGAAGTACATGGTTCATCTAATACTACTACTACTACGGTACTACTACTAATAATATAATAAATAATAATAGAATCCAAGTAGTTTATCAAACATTTTTATTATTATATCCTACTTTGGAATAACAACGTAAATATTTATTTGCATATACATGTAAACTTTGGTCAATAAACAAAATATGATTACATAGACAGTATGGTAAAATATGAATGTAAAGCAATGACATATCTTACAATAAAATTGGAAGTCAATGTACAATTTTTTCTGATGGAAAGCAGTGTAAAAATACTTGTTTATTAAAGTAAGTGAGCTATTTGGCTCAGGGAAGTTCAAAACAGCTCTGAAACCCCCCCCCCCCCCCCCGGAGGAATCATAAAATAGGAAACCCATTGAAAAGAAATAAACAAATGAAAAAGTAATTTTCACATCTTTGTATAGTTTGTGAATTACAGAACGGATTCCTTTTTTTGAATGTTTTTATCAGGGGCCATTTTCTGAAAACTATTTTATCTTTTTTATTAGGAAAAACTAAATTGTGACATTTGCTCACAATTTTTTTAAAGAATAAAAAATGCTTATATTGAATTTCATATGCCATAAATATGTATCATTTTCTCCTGGAAGTACAAAATCGTTGATAAATGATCATGGCAAAGATAATGTTCTAGTCTTTTCTTGGCTACATGCACACAAAAAAACTATGTTGCTCCTCACTGTTTAATCAAATTACTGGTATAAATGTATCACTAATCCCAGTCTCCCCCTTTTTTTCTACTACAGGTAAAATATGTTGCCTCTTATTCGGGAGAATAAATCAACATATCTTTTACAACCATGAACATAAAAAAGGTATTCACCTCTTAATAAGACATTTTGAAAACAAACATTTACAGTTAATGACTTTTTAAAACTTTCTTGTACATGTACCATTTTAGGAATATCAGAATCTTATTTCCAATGATTCAAGATGTTGCCAACTAAATGACTGAAAAACATGACCAACTACCTTGCAAAATGCTACCTGAAATTACAAATCTTTGTAAGAAGAATCGTCTTCATAGAACCATTAATGCATATAATGTAATTCACCGCCTCATGCATAAAAGACAAACTTACTCAGAAGAATGAGTCCCCCCAAGTGCAATAATACAAGCACCAATCAGTTAACGCATGGAAATTAATGCCATTTGCTTACTATCTTTTTATATTTCTGATAAACTTAAGATAATATCTCAATAAATCTAATGAGAAATAAATGAAAACAAATCTCTTCTTTACCTTATCATTAAATAACAATAGGGATCCTGTAAATCATCAAGTACTGTACTCGTTCATACTCCTGGTTTATGGCAATGACCTTATATTCTATTTGACTTTAAAAACAACATAAACATAACATTCTTTTCTCCATTTCATTTTCTATAAAGAATATGTAGGATGTTTCACTCTATCAAAAACAACACATGCACAGAAAACGACAACATGAAAAAAAGTTTTTCTCAAAACAGAAACGGAACAAATAAAGAATACTTCACTATGCATCAAAATGTGTCGTACAAATTTGTAACAGCCATTGCAAATTTTCTCGCAAGCAATCATCAAAAAGAATTAAAGCAGATTGTTTGCATAATTTGGTGCTTGATTTTCAAAGAGAAAACGTCTTCACTCTGCATTGAAACCTTTAGTGGCTCCTCCGTATTACACATGTTTTTATGGACAAAAATTGTATTACTGTTCATTTATCTTGACTCTTGATTATGGAAGACGAATCAATTACCTCAACTGTGCTTTAACCCCTTAAATGGTGTCTGTTTGTAGAAGACATACATGTAGTTATCATTACAATGTGATACTGACAAGACAGGCATTCCAGTTAACCCACTTACTAGTTGCAAGTTTTCAGAGCATCATGATGCATTACCGCCATCTTATCTTCCATGGTTGCTATGGTTACTCATCTTACCAATCTATCTGACGAGCATGTTGCCCCTCCCAAGACCACGCCCTAGTCCAATGTGAGCAGGCTGTGCACTGAGAGCAGGGAAGTCATCATCGTCAAGGGACGGAGGACCAGAGCTACCGTTCTCTGTAGATGTAGTCTGCTGTGGGTTACAACAATTAAGGGAACATAATTATACAGGGTAAAGAAAGAATTACTAAACAAACAAAAAGTTACACTACAGTGCCATACCTGCCAACCTGAGACAAGAGAAATTCGGAGTAAATTTTTCTGGATGGACTACGAGGTCGCAAACCACCGAAGGATTGGGGTAGTAGCCCGTAGATTGGGGGGGGGGTGCACAGGACTTTAGGGTCTATTTTTATGAACAGCACGAGTCTTACCCATTTTGTCCTTCAAAAATGGAGAAATCAACGAAGAAGAAGAATATAGTAGTAGTAATCCAAAATAAATCTGAGGAAGTCCGGTAAATAACAAGCTTCCACGATCGCAGTCACCGCACAAGCATTGAAGAAAACACGCCAATCATACACTACATACATGCACTGTATACATTGGCAATGTATACAGTACATGTAGTGTATGTACCTATTAGTACAACGTCCGCACACACTTTATCGATATAGTTGCGCACATGCTTCCATGTATTAACTACATGCAGTACATGGATAATCACTGCGGAACTAACGATCGCGTTCGGGCTGCGCTGTGTATATCTTCTATGAGCGCATGCGCGGATGTCGGCGTGATCTGGTTATCAGTGCTGTGTTATGCTTTAGTCTTATGCAACAGTCGTTTGTTTTAAAAATATTTTAAAATTACAAAAAATCTGAGTTTTGAGGCATGCAATCGGAATTCGGAGTGGGTATGAAAAAAGCGGAGTAACTCCGCCTAAATCGGAGTGGTTGGCAGGTATGCAGTGCGTCCCATAAAAAATGAAACAGAGAAATATCTATCTTTGGTCATAACTTAATCACAATTATAATTAATAGATAACACATATTTGTAAAGCTTAGATCCTCCTCTTTCATTTGATGCAACTCATATGATGCACATTTCACGCATGAGTGCTTAAAAACAATTTGAAGAGAGGAGACCAAAAAATCCTTTGGAGGGCGGTATCTGAATTTCAAGAAGAAAATCATATTTCTAGAAATTTAATCAGGAAAAATGAGCCAGGAATAACAAAGTTCTGTTTGTTTAAAGTAATGCTTGCATTTCCATAATTTGAATAAACAAGTTTTTTTACACTGGCTGCCTGCCGTAGCAACACACAGAGTTGACAAAAGACCTAACTCTGTTTCGTTGACGATCAGCCATGCATCAAGTCTTTGGTCTTCTCAACCTAAACCCCTTCCCCATCATAGGTGGAATATCCAGCCAAATAATTGCAATGGGGAACATTAATCTGTTCAGTTTTCGTTGTTGGAAGTCACTGCTTCAAAAGATTTCAAGTCTTATTCACCAATGAAACAAACAAAACATAATGCAATTGCAGGTTGTTGACAAAAATGATCTTAATGATTTGGCCTTGTACCACATCTGGTTCCTCTCACCAGACAAACTTTGGAATGGGCATTCACCAATGTCCACTGGAAATGCGTTGGCAACGCGGTTGTCACGGTATGCTGATGAGCGTACACTCGACCTTCAGCAGAGGTCATTCTTGTCTCAGCATGACCTCATACATGATTTGCATATAAAAAATTCAGAATTCTAAAATGAATTTCTAATTCTGGATTCTAGATAAATTTACCTGTTGTCCCCAAGAGCTTTGTGCCAGGCCACCAGGCTTGGGTGAGGCTTGATTCTGCTGGGAGGCACCCCATAGATTGGCTGCCATTACACGACCCTTGACCTGACCTCTGCCTAAACCAGCCACGGCCGACGGTTGAACAGGTGCTGAATAAAATAGAGGAAGATTGGACTGGTACTAAAACACACGTAAGAAAATCAGTGAAGCATATAATGGACACTGCCATTTGCAATATTGTACAGGATTTGTTTTTTATTTTTCTGAGCTGCAATAAATGAAGCCCATCCAAGTAGCCCTACAGACCTAAATGTACTATCCAAATATTTTGTAACTGTTGAGACAAGCCTATCTAGCAAGTTGAAAGAATCTTAATCCTGCTAGCATGATATGATTAGAAAGAAGAAAATAAAATCATGATTTAAGCTACAATTTTGGAACTCAAATAAGACCCACCACCTAAGTATTCCTTTACCATTACAACATAACAGACCAAAGGGCTTAAGATTTTATTTCTAGCCCTATCACTTCTTGATTCAGGTTTAAATATTGGTGAAAAATGTTGCCCGTTAATCATCATTTCAGGTCATCACACTGATGTACCAATGTCTGGTAAAGGTACACGCCATGTCTTTGGACTCGGCCAGGTCCCTCTCAGTGTATGTGTCATTCAGCATGTCACAGCTCTGTAGGTATTCCATGGTCTGAGGGCTCTGCCCACAATCACAGTCTGGTGCGGTGTCTATACATCCCCACTTGCGCTTCATTTGCCTTGAATCTCCCCATGCCTGTACGCTATTACACGTTATTCATTGCACATAAACTCGAACGAGTGATGACGACTGTCTTGGCCTACCTGCTGTAGCAGCGTTGACCTGGGGGTCAGGGGTCGGGATGGTGTCATGTTGCTGCTGCTGAAGCTGCTGGTGGCGCTGTTGAGCTGCTGCGACTGCCTGGGCTGGTTGCCGTGGTAACCTCATCTCCATCTGCTGCTGGGTACGGGTGTGGCCGACAGCTCTTGGAGCACCCCTTCCTTTTGCTTGTGGTAGATTTTGTGACCCACTTAGAATAATAAATTCACAGAATGAAAATTTATAATCGATTAGCTTCAGAAGAGAAAATGAAAAGTGCGAATAGTAAAGTAGACTTAACATAAACAAAGTATGACTTTGGAAAACGGATGACTAAAAGAAGTCAACAAAGTTAAATCTATATTTGCAGCAAAAATTAATGATTTTATTTAAGCATAACCCAAGCACAACTGACTATTGAAGTACCTTCCATATTTTTGCGATGCCAAATGTGAATTTGATCTCCTTCCAAGGCTTTTACATCCACTGTGATTTCTTTCTCTTATAATAATAATAATTATAATATGTCTTGTTTACCCAGGGTAGCCTGATCAGTATTCATATTGTTCACCCTGAGGACCCTGCAATCATATCATTAATCCGGCTTTAAACCGAGCTACCAAGAATACCCTCAAAGAATAAAGACTTATTACTTTCAAGATCCTTTTGGACTACCCTTTTAAATACAAATGTCAAAGAGCCATGCTTTGTCTCACATGCACCCCAAGATAATAGTTTTAGGATGAACACAGCTCAGTGCTTATTGACATTTCATGCTAAGATTAGGAGCAAACTGCAAAACAGGACTGAACATGCCTCAAACAGTCAAGTTTGAGGCATGTCAAGAAAGTGCAGATGACAGTCAAGAAACTGACCACTGGACATTAGTACCAAGCAGCCAACTAAAAGCGAAATACCATATCAATGTATGGGCGCAGAGCACAGCCTCCTCCCTTTTTGAACAACAACCTCAAAAGACCTCTACCATGAGCGGGTTTGACAGGATAGCGCAAAAAAAAAAAAAAAAAAAAAGGACAGGGATCGGTAATCTAACATAATATTATTATTGGTTTTTTAAGAAGAATTTGAAGAAATATATATACACGCATATTATGGAAGTGTATATACGTAAATTTGAATTCAAAACAAATTTTGTATAGTATTCAGCAATAATGGTCATAAACTGACTGACTTGCCTAAATCAACAACAACAACAACAACAACATGCCCCTAGATGACCTTTGGCCTACAATTATTGACAAGGTATACAATTTGATACAAGATACATTATCACTTGATTGATAAATCATGCCAAGTTGAATTGAAATCAGCCAAACAAAACTGGGAATAATGGGAACTGATGCCTATGTCTCAATCCTACTATGCAGGCAGCATGTATCAAATACCCACTCACCCATTAGCTCCTTCTCCTTCTGGGCCCCAGTACTCTCGGGATCTGTCGGTCTGAATCTCTGAGAAAAAAAAGAGCATACAACGAATCAGTGAAAAAAATACACGGGGCTCGGGCGATTTAGCCCCCGAAATGCTAAAAAGAGCCCCCGAAAGTCATAAAAGAGCCAAAAAAAATTTGCATAGAGTTCATGCAAGCAAGCTTAAAAAGTAGCACCCGAAATTTTTAAAGTAGTTTTTTCCCTGCAACGAATCAAAGGTCATTCCCTTCTCTTGGCCATAAAGTAAACCAGAGCTTGTTTTTATAACAGAGTTGCGATTGGTAACAAATAGTCTGCAATTGATATCAATGGCATCTCCCATCTCTTTATAGTATGGAGATGCGATTGATATTGATTGCAAATTATTTGTAATCAATTTCAACTCTTTTGTAAGATGGGGTCCCAGACATCACATATCTGGTCCTGTCAATAAATTACACACTTCCTAGTCATTTATTTCTGAATATTATTGCATTTCAGATCTCACATGAGAGGAATTTTCTCCTACATCAAACATGTTATGCCTATCAATAACACAATTTCCTCAAAGATTTTATAAGAGACATTTTAATTTTCTGTGAAGTCAAGAAAGTGAGACACAATCTTAACCTCTAAAACAAATTATTTTACAAAACATTACATGATTTACCTTGCATCCTTTGAAAACCTTGTTGAAAATGGTTATAAATTAAATCTATAAAGAGGAGATTATAGGAACAGCAGAAGAGATTGAGATAAGAGCTGCTGACAAAGACAGATATCATACACAATGAAAAGAGAGAACAAGAGAGGGGAGAGAGAGAGAGAGAGAGAGAGAGAGAGAGAGAGAGAGAGAGAGAGAGAGAGGAGGGAGGAGTAGGGAGAGGAGAGAGTATGTAGCCCATTTCTACCAACCTTCATCCCAATTTTCAGAGGACTCATGATGGTAGTCTTCAGATCGTCGGTATGATGGAACTTTGGTGTAGCCTCTGCAGTAAGTATTATTGATATCATACCCTGCAAACATACAAACATACAAAATACACATTACAGTATGTCTCAAAGTGTGACCAAGATCAAGGTAGAGGTGTTGACTGTTGATCTGACTCAGACTGGCCGTGAGTTCATGGCCTGGTGCAGCACTAATGACCTTCAGTCAGACATTCATCTACATTTGCCACTCTTAACCCATGTTTTGAATAGGTACCTGGCAAGAGGGAATTCCTTGCCTTCAGCGATGTTTGTTGAGTTGCACAGCACCAGATTTACATTGTTCATAATCATATATATGAATTATGTAATGTAAAGACTACTCATTATGATTTCCTTCTTCTCATCCTTTCCTCCCCTTTTTTTGTTGGCTTTCTAACCCCTCTCTCTTCATGGAGCCTTATTCTGGAAACAATATTATATTTCATGTTCAGGGGGAAACAACGTTAGTTGTCATAACAAACTAAAACTGTTCAGAACTAACACTTACCATTGGTGCTTGCATATTATGTCTCTTTACTTTACACGAACGCAGCCAGCTTTGCACAGAATATTAACCAATGATTTGTCCTAATTTAGAATTATTTAGGACAATTAACATCATTTTTTTTTATCTTGATAATTTTTATTGGTCAGAAAACACAATGATTTACAAACTATGCGTTACATCGTTTTGCACAAAAATAATGAATAATCATATTGTTTCACACTTACAATCTTGTGGTTTCACATTTCAGTGTAACATTAAAAAACATAGCATGATACTTCTTTATACCCCGGCCGCACAGACGATACGACCACCAGACCGACACTAAATGGAAAGAGAGAGACCAAGAAGTAAAGAACATTTATAGCCCTTCTCTCCCCCGCCGGTCCGTAGTCGGCCCGGCTGCACCGCTGGGGCATAACGCATGATATAATCTGACCAAATACACCACAACATGAATACCGTAATTAACGTTGTATAAACTGCCCTCGTGTATTAACCGCACCCCTCTTTTTCGCCCTTAAAAAAAAAAAAAAAAAAAAAAAAAAAAAAATGAAAAAACAGAAGGGGACCTAGGATAGAACCTTGTGGTACACCATGTAATAGAAGAAAAATTGGAGGAATTATTATTATAAACTACATATTGAGATCTATCAGAAAGATTACTTTCAAACCAAGATGACAGACAAATTTGAGTGTTATTCTAGTTTCCTAGTGGTGATTCAACACACCGGTTACCAGAGCTGCCAACCTCCAGAACCGAAAATCAGTAATCACAAGGCTCAAAATCAGTAATTTTGGGTATAAATCAGTAATTTCCTATGCGGCGCTATGACTCTAATAAAAACGGCACGCCAACATTGCACAGACACATGATTATCTGACATTTTTGGTGATTTTACTCACACAAAGTTGTTAAATAATGAGTTTCATATCATCACAACACAGTCTTCCAGGAAAAATGGGGGGAAAAAAAAAATTAAAAAAAAAAAAAAAAAAAAAAAAAAAAAAAAAAATCATTTTTTTTTTTTTTTTTAAATCCGTAATTTTAAACAACATTCCGTAATGGTCGTTAATTTCCGTACCAATTACGGGAAATCCGTACTAGTTGGCAGCTCTGGATTACTGATCTGGGAGACATTGCCAGGTGGAGGGGCATAAATCAATACTTTAAAAAATGATTTTTTTTTTTTTTTTTTTTTTGGTGTACCGTGTATAAACCGCACCCCCGATTTTGATTTTTTTTTTGGCGGCAAAAAGGTGCGGTTTATACACCATTAATTACGGTAAAACAAAAAAATGTAACAAAAACAAATAAATCTATCCCCTGAAACGTTTTGCACATAATATATAACATTATCATTATGCAACACGGAAATACTTGTTGATGTTTTGCCACTTTGCCATATGCTTCTCAAAATTGTTTTCCTTTTTTGCAATAGCTTCTTCAGTGGATTTATAAGACAAAATATAATTATTAAAATGTTTCAAACTAGGTATACTCTCTTGATATTTACAACGTAGAATGAACTGTTTACCAAGTAAATTAAATAAATTAAAAGCTGAGGTGGCTTGACTTTTTGGTTCGGTAATTCCTAATAAAATGATTTGGCCTGTAAGAAAATAATCGGGATTACAATCAGTCACTCTTCTGCGTAGCGCATTCCAAAAGGCTGCAATCTTAGGACATGTAAAAAATAAATGGTCCATTCATTGTCTCAAGTGTCGCATTGCAAAAAGAGCACAGCGAGCTATTTTTTCTTCCTATACGTGCCAGCCATTCATTAGTTGGGATTAGATTTATTCAAAATTTTAAAGTGTGTAATTCAGAGTCTGGAGTCAATTGTAACATTTGCTGGTAGAGTGAAGAGATTTGACACTTGTTGCTCATTCATATTATACAGCTCATTGAAACAAGTAAATATTTTAGAAATTTCTGGGTTATTAAGTCTTAGAAAAGTACGATAAAGTTGCTTCGTCATTATATTATGGATTTGTTTGAATTCGGAATCACAGAAAATAGTAGGAAAATCTCTTAGATCTTTAACGAGATGGTGATAGTTTTGCTGCAAAAAGAAATGCTTCCATGCTCTTTTTTATAACAATCTAGCAATACAAAGTACTCAGTGAATTTTAAATCCTTTTCTTTACAGTCTTTCCATTGAAGTGGACGTCCAAATTCATCTAACATATCTGCAATTTTTACAAAACCCTTTTCTTTTATTTCTGGTTTAAATATAGATTTTCCGTTTGATATGATAGTTTTGTTATTTCAGATACATTGGTTAGCAATATCGGTTTTTCTATTCAAAAGACTCCATGTTTCTAAAATTTCCCTGAACCATTTTGACATTTCAATGTTTAAATATTTAATATCAAAATTACAATAAAAAATATATTCTCCGCCAACTGGTGACAATAATTCTAAGCATATGTTTTTCCAACCTATAGAATTTGATGTGAAAAGTCTTGTCACCCATTTAATTGTTAGCGTGATGTTCCGACCAGGTGGTCTTTTTCATGCTGTATGTTTTAAACGTCCTCAAACAAAGGAATCTAAAATGAGCTTGTGTTTTGACCCGTACTTTGTGGAATATGCTTCGCAAATAGGAGCCATCTTATTGTACTCCAAATGCCAACCTGTGCTTTTGCCTACCAAACATATGGCATGTTTCAGGGGTTCAGAAAATCAGGGTGCCACAACCATTCATGATATCTAAAGAAACACAGTTGAAATTTCTTTCGCTATATGTACGAGGTATAAGATCTAATTTTAAAAGGAATAAAGTGTTTAACTGGCTTGAAGATAGTAAGGCAGATGTAATATTCCTACAGGAAACATACAGTTCAGACGATATAACTAACCTCTGTTCATCACAAAAAATACACGGGGGCTCAGGGCGAATTAGCCCCCGAAATGCCTAAAAGAGCCCCAGAAAGTCATAAAAGAGCCCTAAAAAATGTGCATAGAGTTCAATGCAAAACAAATTAAAGAGTGTTATTTTCATGCAAGCAAGGTTGAAAAGTAGCCCTTGAATTTGTTTAAATAATTTTTTCCCTGGAAAGGGGACATTGTATTTTCCCATGGATCCCCACACAGTTGTGGAGTAACTATACTGTTTAAAGCTAATTTAAACTATAACATTTTATGGAAGCGTATTTCTGATGAAGGGAGGTTTATTCTATTGCACTGTAATATAGATGATAATGATTACATTTTGTTGAATATTTATGCACCAACAGCAGGCAATCATGCAGATCAGAAACTTTTCTTCAAACAAGTTAATGAAGTTTTACTCTTGGTAAATGATATAAGAACCTTACCAATAGTGATCGGGGGAGATTTTAACACTCTGTTAGATAGAGATTTGGACAGGATGGGTCGTAACCCTCACATGTATAGGGATATCAGTGATCTTATAAGGGAGTTACAGAGTAATTTGGATTTAGTTGATATTTGGAGACTAAGGAACTAGAAGATACTCTTGGAGGCAACTTCATCCACTAATACAAAGTAGACTTGACATTTGGTAAAACTCTGACACTCTCCCAAGATTAATACAGAAAACTGATATTAGTAGGCTCAGACCACTCTGTAATCATTTTTGTGATTGAATTCTCACAAAGGGAGCGACCTTTTGCAATTAATTGGAAGTTAAATAATAGTCTTCGTGAAGACGAGCAGTATTGTACGAAAATGACCGAAAATTTAGATAATTGGAGAACCGAATCACTTCAATTTGAAGATATACGTATGAGATGGGAATTTTTGAAAAATAACATCTGTTTGTTTTCTAGAAAATATAGTATAAGCAAAGCAAGAATTCTAAGGAAGCAAAAAAGGGAACTAGAAGCAAATTTACAGCGCCTGCAAGTTTTGGTGGATAAAAATGGAGAAAGATATGTTGATGAATATGAAAAGGTTAAGTTAGATTACGAAACACACATGGATCGTATTACTCATGGCATAATAGTTCGGTCCCGGGTCAACTGGGTCGAGTACGGAGAGAAAAACAGTAAGTTCTTTTTAAACCTGGAAAAGGCAAACAAAACCCAATCAACCATTTACAGGTTAAAAAGTGGAGATGAAATTCTAACTGACACTTTAAAAGTAAATATGCATATTAAAAAATTCTACTCAGACTTATACAAAGCAAAAAAACAAGAGTTTTTAGTAACTGTAAGTTTTTGGAGCAAAATAACATACCAAAATTATCTCCCAACCAACAAGATTTATGCGAAAAAGAATTATCCCTTGCAGAATGTACGGCTTCTTTATTAGCCATGGCTAAAAACAAATCACCCGGCAATGACGGAATAACCGTCAAGTTTTATTGTAAATTTTGGAAAATATTGGGACCGTTGCTCGTAGACACCCTAAATTTCAGTTTTAGACGAGGAAAGCTGTCCACATCGCAGAGACAAGGCATAATCACCCTAATAACAAAAAAGGGCAAGGATAAAAGGTTTATAGAAAATTATAGACCCATAACACTCTTAAACGCTGATATTAAGATAGGTTCTAAAGCCTTAGCGCAGAGACTTAAAAATATTTTACCATCAATAATTCACCCAGACCAAGTCGCCTTTGTTAAAAATAGATACATCAGAGAATCTGTGAGAACAGTGATCGAGACTATGTTTTACTCTAGGTTAAAACAAATCGGGGGTATTTTATTCAGTCACAATTTCAAAAAAGCTTTTGATTCTCTAAATCATCAATTTCTTATAGAAGTGTTGCAATTAGAGCCAGTAAGTAATAGTCTGATTTTTCAGACCATTGTACCGAATGGTCATACGTTTTATGCTACGCAAAGATTCAATGGCCCGTATTCTGAAGTCGTGTCTAACTTAGCCACGTCTAAAGTTAAACAACTGTTTAGTTAGACACGACTTAGACAGGACTTAGACGCGAGGTCGTGTCTAAGTCCTGTCTAACTTAATTTCGTATTCTGAAGTCGTGTCTAAGTCTCGTCTAACTAAACAACTGTTTAAGTCCTGTCTAAGTGGTGTTTAACTAAACAACTGTTTAAGTTCTGCGCAGGTCGTGTTTAACTTTTAGTCACGACTTCTGCACATGCCCAGTAGGCGTTAATTCTGACGAAAGACCCAATGCGCATGCGTGCGCGCACCGGATAAATAAATTAACGCGCACAGCTAGCTGTGCGCGTGCTGGTACCATGGTGATGTGATCGTGACGTAATGACTAGACTACATGTACTGTACTGTGTGTACGTACGTGCACATCACGTACTGTATGTACACTGAGATTGACAAACGCACTACTTATCAGTGCCTCAGAAGAACCAGAAGAGAAACTTCTCCAACAGAATGGTTAGTTTATTAAAGATTATGGAATTTCCAAGATGTCACCAGTAGATAAGAATAGTTAATATTATCGAGGAAAAAAAATCCTGCAAAACGTATTTGAAATTTTAGAGAATGCACGTACCATCGTTCTCCCCCGCAAGTTCGGGGTCAGCAAGTAGAGTGTACCGTTGACGTTGAAAAGCAGCAGAATCGCGCCCTTAAACAACCCCTCGCAGTTGTCTAAAGTTAAACAGGACTTAGACAGGACTTTGTGTTGAACTTTATTTAAACACGACTTCAGAATACCAAAAAAGTTAGAAACAACTTTTGTGTCTAAAGTTAGACGGGACTTAGACAGGACTTAGACAACTGTTTAGTTAACAGGAGTTAGACACGACTTCAGAATACGGGCCACTCAGTTTAATTTTGGCCATTACAAGAAGTGGGTTATTGATGTAGACAAATGCTCATATATCCTTTACAGCTCATTTTATGTATGTTAATACCAAAGATGAAAAAAGCCAGTCAGTCACTCAATAGTGTACAGTGAAGTCTAGCAAGCAAACAGGTTTCCTTGCATAATTTGAATATTAGGACACTGCTAACCTTTAAATTTCACAGATAGGACATACATGACATATTCATAATTCCTGCAAAGTTCCACAGAATTTGATGTTGGCTGCAAAAGGGACATAGTATCTTTAATAGTCGTTATTTTTCTACTTATAGACATTTTCAAGCCCCCTTTGGTTAGGGAAGTTCTAAATTAGTATTTACGTTCAAATGCCGTTGGAATTTAACCTTTTCATTTTTTAGCCTGCAGATGGGACAAAGTATCTTTAATATGTGAAATAAATATAACAAATAACACTATGAATATGACTGACAAAGAAAGCGGACAAAATATACAGTTCCTCAGGTAGACAAAGGAACATCCCTTCACTGCTATTGTGTAAAAATGTGTAGAACAGGTGTCACATGCATATTCACCTGTTTCCAAGCATTGAATTTTGATAACCTTGTCGAATCAAAGTTTCAACTTTGCAATAATGTAAATAAAGTTCGTTTTTTAAATCAATGAATATCTACTTTAAGTATGTCTCTATCTGCCAGTATTCTTTGATTTTGTAATACCAATCATCTGTTTAATAAGACATGGATAGCTTACCACGGACCATGTCTTTCTCTACACATCCTTTGTCAGGACAGTTTGCGATGTGATGCCTTGCTTCAGGGGCTGGGACCAGATGGCATGCGTTGAAGGGACAGGTGTACATCTCCCTCCCAACATAGTTCTGACAAAAAGAGAAGAATGAAATGAGATGAATGCAACTGCCTCTCTTTTATACCTTTGGACCACTACATGCAGGCTATTTGTAATACTCTAATAAATGAAACATTAGTATTTAGTAGTTAAAGAACAGAAATATACACATAGAAAGGGATACCAACTTTATAAAATATTTTGAAAAATTTGACAAGTGATTTCAGTGGCCTTGACCTAAGATACTTGTATTGTATTAATCAGAACTTTCGCTGCTCTCCATTTGTTGTATTGAAGATTTTATTAATGCTTACAAGTATGATTAAAGCTTACTGTTAGCTTAATGTACTGTACATGTATGCTTTTTTTGCTTGTATTAATCAGTTCTCTCCAAAGTGTATTGGACAAGAGCTAGGAATGTGAGGTTCCTCAGCTTCTACCCGTAGTCTTCAATTTAATGTTATGTATAAATGGTAGTACTAGTCTACAGCCCTCCTCAGTAATAGTATGATATCACACAGTATGCCCCAATTCAGATAAGACCCACCTATGATATACCAGACTGCCCCTTTCAGAACACTTGTTTGATAACTTAATCCCAGCCAAATAAACCCCAAACTGTATAAGAACCACTCAAACCTCCAAAACAAAAGACTTCCTGTCTCCCTCCCAATAATAAAGCCCCCTTGTTTGATTAGCAAGAAATAAGACCCTTTCCCAGAACAGATTGCACATATTAGCTAGATCACCGTGAGAATGAACTTAGGAATAATTATGAGTGTGCACCCCTCATGAAAGGAGTTCAGAGTTCAGACCATCACCAAGCTATCACCTATATCTTGGCTGCTTTACAACTTGTGAATATACTGAATCTCCACTATGTGACTCGTGGTTAAGAGTTAATACATCATACTCTTGTATATTATGCTTTAAATACAAGTCTCACCACCTCTTTATTTATGTACCTCTCGATATTGCAATAACTTCAAATACACCGATCCCAAATACAACATTACAAAGGGTACGTTTATGATACCTTTTTTCCCCTAGAATCAGCGTTTTCGAACATGTTTCAGGTAAATTTTCATGGTGATAAACGCAAGCCTGTTTTCACACGTCTTTAGATATGGGTATATTGAAATGCCAAAAAAAAAGCGTTCTGAAAGTGACATAGAGCCAGAATCACGTTTCTGAGAGATGATAAACGCAAAGCCGTTTTGAAACACACATACATATCGGACCTTCCCAGGCTAATTTCTGGTTTGGAGAAATATCGCGCGCCATGTGCTGTGTCACATTTTACATGCATGCCTGCGTACTCGTTCATTGTTTACCTATTTTGCGATTACGTGCTACTCCAAGAAGAAAAAGCGCGCACCCTAGTTGACCTCCGAGCAACTCTCTGTTTCCCGGGTCAAAAGGCGCAAAGCAGCTGCGCAGCGACAAGGTCCTCATTTTGAATCGTGACGAGTTGATAAACACGACATCCCGCAATCACGTTCGTATTAGTGCTGTAACATCACGGATATTTCCAATTCCGTTTAACCGCCAGTCAAAACCGGACGGTTTTCGGTTAAACGAAAATTATTCACTTTTGCCAGGGTCGCCGCTGATTAAAAAAGAATAGTAGTATATCACGCACCCAGCACACGCCATGTATAAAGTTTCTAGGTCATTCATTGCACTCAATCACTCATCGGTGCGGTGCGATGTTATTGCTGTTCTGTTTGTAAATATTAAACCGCCCCTGACAGCTGAATTCTACTGCTTATCACTTGGTTGTCATTTCTTGTTCAGTTTGTAAATATCCAGCTGAAATCTAAGCCAGATACTACTGCTTATCACTTGGTTGTCATTTCTTGTTCATTTTTTAAATATCCAGCTGAAATCTAAGCTGAATACTACTGCTTATCACTTGGTTGTTATTTCTTGTTCAGTTTGTAAATATCTAGACACCGCGCGCGGTTTCAAAGAATATTACTGAATCATGTTTATTTTTATGACCCGTCACCGACCCGGTACCCTCATGCACACATCTCTCTCTCTCTCTCTCTCTCTCTCGCACCATGCCCGCGCTGTCTGCATCGTGTCTCATGTAAGCGACCAATCATCGCTCACAATCAGCACCAACTTATCATTATTCATGACCAATCATGCTCTAATCGTCACTGCACTATCTCTCTCTCTCTCGATCTCCCTCGCAAAACTCCATGCATTGTGTGCGCGGACATTATCCATACATCGACTAGCCAATCATATCACTGCTTGTTAATTCAATTTCAGCAGCCGACACAAGGCATATGTAAATGAGTTGGGCATTCACGTGCTTCCTAAGTTCCTATGTTTTCCTTCCAAATATTAAACAGCGAGATGTTGACATGTGATTCGAAGAAAACACATTTACCGTACCCCGACCCCTCGCTGATGCTATAACTTTTTTTTACTTTGAAATTCGGACTTCGGAGGTCAGTACATGGATCATCATTTTCATAAGCCTTGTGTCTAACTCTCTAAAGTTAACAATTTTAAATATGGCAATCATCTCCTATTCATTGAATTACGGTAACAACAAATATACTGACAGGGAGACAAGACTAGTCAAGCACGCACATTTCAAAGATTAAAATGCCAAACTTCAGAGTTTTGGCTATTTATCTTTGACAAAGAAATAAAACAAATTGACAGTTCGACAGTACAGGCTATTTACAGGCGCATTATGTTTTGATACAATAATTATCCCAATACTACGTGTTAGGCAAGGATTATAAATTATAACATGCCTAGTTGTCTACCCCCTTTTTGCAAATGTGGCAAGAAAATGAAATATAACAAATACCGAGCATAGATAATTATTACGAAAGAACATTTAGAGATCTGCGCTCAGCAGTTAAGTTTGTGTCGGCTTAATAAACTAGCGTTGTGAAAACTTGTGACCTTGATTCTAATAGTTGATTTTAATAATAATCGATTTTAGTTTGTACTTCAAAAATTTAACTTGTTCATTCGGTGATATCTCATTGCCTAAAAATGACATCACCATGAAAAAACTCAACAAATTTCAAACATTTTAGATGAATAGCGTATATTCAGACTTTGAAAGATAAGTCATAAAATAACATATTTTAATTATTTATAACAGAAACTAGAATCATATCGTACGAACGGGGATAAAAGGGTAAGTGAGGAATAAGTCTGTAACAAATTAACAATAACAAAGTGATGTCATCTTTATCGTTAAGAAGTATACTACAAGAGTAATAAAGAGCATGTAGTTTATGAAATAACATCATCAATTTAAGTCCTTTCTCAGATCAGAGGGATAGACTTTGCGTTATGTTTGAGAAATATCAGCATGTTCACATTCTCGGCCAAAAGGCAGCTCCGTTTCTTGGTGACTATATTGCCCGCAGTGGAGAACACCCTCTCGGATGGGACAGATGTTGCCGGTATTGTTAGAAACCTCTTTGCGACATTGCCGAGGAGAGGAAATGACGCTTCGTTCGCTTTCCACCACGCAACTGCGTCAGCAGTAGAGGGGACCACGGGCAGATCAAAGAATGTATGAATTTCTTCCACACTGTCACGCTGTTGTTGCGGAGCTGTAAACCTCCTTCCCGTAATAAGGAAATCAAGCGACGTTGATGGTTGCTCGACATCAGCGTTCTGTTCTTCGTCATCTCTTTCTGGGATAAGCTCATTCAGCTTGTTCTTTACGACGTTTCTCATGGCGCGTGGTAGATAAGTGAGGTTTGAGTAGCGGGGATCCAATGCTGAAGCAAGATGCAAAGCCGATACATCTTCTATCTCGTCATCCTCGTCTCGCTCTCGAGCGGATTTGATATGGAACCTAAGGATGAAACGAAAAATTTAGGAATTAGAAATGTAATATTTGAGCATCAGCATTATATATGTTGTTGTTGCTTTTTTTTAAAAGTCTAGTGCTGTCATTTTATTTGCGATAGCAACATTTTATACAAGGTTTTTTTTTTTTTTTTTTACAATTGATATTAAAAATCGAATAAGTTGTTAATTTTTCCAATGAGATAGTGTCTCTTTTTTCTCTTTCTTTAATTAAATGAAGCATTTGCGTTTTGTTTAATATAATCGGTACCTTCTCTTCAATTGCTCTGATGTTGTTTCCTTGAACTGTCGGACTATTCCGCTATCGGTTTCCTCCACGATGAGGAAGTTGTCAAGTAGTCCCGTGATCATTGGAAGGACTGTTGATGCCGTTGGATGTTCTTCGCTGGAAAGTACCTTTGTTGCTACCTATTAAGTGAAAAAAGACAATGCAATGGTTACAGCTAGACCTAGCCACTAGTTACAAACTTACAACTTACAAACCCAATGCAATAATGTCAGTTTTTCTTTTCAAGTTTGCATCTCTGCAAATTGTTCATAAATTCATACTTACGAGCAAATATATTTATGTATATTATATTAATTAACATATTAAAAAATACGATAAAATCGTTAATGAAAAAATGATTATTTACAGTAGAATGGTTAATTGAAATTTCATTCCATATGATTGATGCATTCTAATTATTTCTTATTTGTGAAATTGAATAGAAAATTGTAAGATAATTAAAATATATTTAATGAAAATAATTTCAATTGTAGGCCTACTTACCAAAAAAGGTTCCAGTGTTTTCCCCATGTTGTCGACGATAGACCAGTGCTCGTCCTTGAGTTGCAGGGTTGTCGCATCACGATGAAGCGTCAAACGTTCATCGCTCAGAACGCTTGTGATGGCCCAGCGCTGTTCCGTAACTCGAGCAAACATATCGTACACCGAATTCCATCTCGTTTTGACAGATTGGATTAGGCGATGTTTTGGCAAGTTATGCTGGTCTTGCTTGGCAGTTAGAGCTTGTGATGCCACCACAGAGTGTTTGAAGTGCCCTACCAAGCGACTCACGGCTCCAATGACTCTTTGTAACTGGCCGTTCGAGTTCAAGCCAGCATTCACACAGAGTTGGAGGGTATGAGCTGTGCAAGGAACGTCCGGTGCTCCCACGGCCTCGCCAATCACCCTGACGTTGGCTGCGTTGTCGTGCACAACCCCACACACTTTATTGTTTATCTCCCAGGTTTGAGCAACTTCTCTGAGTTGCGACTTTAGCGCTTGGGAAGTATGCCGCTGTGGGAGTGGGGGATCGTTGTCGTCATCGTTGTCGTCGAGGCTCGCCACAGGGCTGGTGTTGAGAACGAAACTTCTCTTGATCCATTCGTTATCGATACCGTGTGCGGTCACGGTCATAAATCCTTCCTGGCCCAAGCTTGTCCAGCAGTCGGTCGTTATTGCGATGTGTTCACATCCGCTCATCCAGTGCTTAATTTTGGTCTTCTGTTCTAGAAACTTTAGTTCAAGAATTCTCATTACAGTTTGTCGGCTAGGGATTGTGAAGTCTGGTTCGACGTCGTGCATGAGTGCTCGAAACCCCTCGCCCTCAACAAAGTTGATGGGCAGTCCATCCTTTGCGATCATATCGGCGATGAGATTAGAAATTCGCTGTGCTCTATCCGGGTTACATTGTCGGTTGAATGATGAAAGTCTCGGCTGTCTGTCATCTTCAATGGAGTTGGGATGAGTCTTCATGTGATTTAACATAGCTCCGGTCGACCCTCCCTTATAGCCCAGCACACGATCGCAAATAGTGCATTTCACGGTAGTCGACGAAACTTTCGTAAACACGCGCCAAACTTTGCTTGGCATCTTGACGTAATATTCGAATTCGAAGGCGAGAAAGATATAATTATAACCGTCGTGGACGAACGCAAACGAAAGGATGATAGTGATAGGTAGTTTCAGGAGTAAACTTGACTTATAAACAATATTATTTTACAAAAAAGGATTACCCCCTTCCAAAATCAGCCGGCGAAATTTCCTGGGTTATCTCAAACTCCTAATTTCAGTTAAAAGCTACATCATTAATCATTATGTTTAATAAATTAATATGTACGCTTGGACGAGATGACGTCCAAAACAAACAACCGCCAAAACAATCGGCAGCTTTTTAAAACAAAAATCGACACTCGGTTGAATGTTAGATTCTTTATTGACAATCGGAATTAAATGAAAGAATTGTTTCAGGAGTAAACTTGACTTACAATATTATTAAACAAAAAAGGATTACCCCCTTCCAAAATCAGCTGGCGAAATACCCTGGGTTATCTCAAACTCCTAACTTCAGTTAACAGTTACATCATTAATCATTTTGTTTAATACATTAAAATTAATATATACTCTTGAACGAAAATTACGAAATGACGTCCGAAAAAAAACAACCGCCAAAATAATCGACACTCGGCTGATTTATAGATTCTAATCGGAAACGTATTCTTCTCTAAGTTTATTTTCCGACGAACTTCTAAAAAAAGGCCGCCAGTGAAAACACAAGAACAACGGCACTCAAATAAACTATGAAGAGATAATAAATGATAAACTGTCGTCTGCGACTTGTCTGTCGACAAGTTAAGGAATTAACAACAGTTCGGCGGTGTATTATCCGTACATGCACCCCTAATTTAGTAATTAGGACTTAGAAATTGATCAATGATGAAAATAAGAAAGGCTTCCCCTAGATCCCAATTTCAATAAAATTACTGATCCGGGTTATTTCTAGTCACTAGATAATTCCACATGACAGATTAACACACCAGTAACGTAGCTGTTTACAAAATATGAACGTAACTCAAGTTAAGTATAAATCATAGACAAACACAAACATAAACTTCAAAACTTTATTGAAACTCAACATTTTGCCTGGGTTTATTGATTCATTCTTGAATATGATTCTTCAATAAATACCATAATCATGCTTTTCGTAGTTATCTTGTAAAGTTGAACATAATTTGTAAGTAACTTTAAAAATTAAAATGTGATTTGGAGTCTTTGGAGTTTGGGACGGTTACGCATTATCAGTGACTGAAAGTACAGACTATGTATTTCACCCGGCCTCGCCAAATTTGTTGTAATATTGCGCAAGAAAAACTGGGGCATGAGCTGGGGTCATTGTCTCATTGACCTCGTTTAATGGTTGGGACTTTCGATGCGTTGCGCGGTCACGTGAAGCCAGAGTTATTTTTACAATTTAGAGGCTTTTGATTGAACTGTTTTATTTTTAGGCTGGGCACTTAATAGTTTTACGGGTCAACTTCTCAGTTGATTGTGTTGCTCTACAATTCAACATCACAAGTCGGGGCTGACTTATAATGACTATAATGTCGGCAAAACTTGATTTATTAGATTCATAAACAAAGTGAAACCTAGTCAATGTTCCAATGCATGCCCGACAGTAAAGTCTCCGTTTTTGTTTTGTGATTTTGTTTCTAAATGTGTAAATTATTTGTAAATATTGTGATTTCTTTTGATTTTCCAATAAAAACACAAATTAAAAAAAAAAAAAAAAAAAATCGGGTAAACGAAACCGTCAAATTCAAACCGGAATCCGCCATGGGCGGTCGGATACCGGACGGTTAAACGTTTGGTTACAGCACTAGTTCGTATAGTGGGGTTCGATATGTACATGTACATAGAAACGCTGATTCTGAGTTACAAAACATGATAAATGCACCCAAAGAGACCCATTTGAATTGGAAACAAGCTCTCCACGCTGCAGTTGGCAACAAATGAACCAGAGTTTAAAATCATCACTGATGCATTGTTGGAGAACTGTCATAAGTACAAGTTTGCATACATCCCATTGAAACGCATGTATTGTGGTTAACACATGTATCAATGGGATGTTCAAACTTGTACTTATGATGGTTTTGAAAAACGATTCCCTGGTCCACAAGAGATCACAAAAGATGGAGAATCTGAGCCAAGTGGACCTCCTCTAAAAAATGAAATAAGAGAGATATATACCTTTCTACACTTGAGGAGATGCATAGGGAAGCGACTGAGGCGTATACGATGAACCTTGTCATAGGGACACTCGATGAGTTCATCTGGGTCCTTTATAGATGCAGCAGCCAGCTTGACTGGTACAGCCTTCTGCTCAGGCTGCATGTAGTCTTCCTTGGACATAATTTTATCAAAGACACCACGCCTTCCAGGCATCTTTAACAACTTGATTGTGATTCCCCGGTTGAAAAGTTCTCTAGTTCCTTATAACTCCTGAAAGCAAAAAAATAAAAAATACTACCAATAATAACATGTTTGAAAATTAAACCTTCTGGTCTCAAACCAAAAATCTTTACCATCTGTTCAGCTCTAGCCTTTGTCAGGGGTGTGGCCCAACCTGACCTTTCTGATGTAATGGGCAACAGGTGTTTGGAATTTTGTACCCCCTCCCCATTTCATTGTTGAAGGAAGATAATAATAAATATAAAATAAGAGAACAAAAGGTATGGTACGCAGATCTCAAGCTCACCGGAGCTGATGAAAGTAAGAGCCTCGCAATGAGTGACCTACATTGTAGCTTCTATCCACTTGGCACTAGGAACATAGGATTTGGAACAGATGGGCAATTTAGGTGTGTTGGTTCAAAGTCCCCTGCAGGGGCATGTATCCCATGCAAACAAATTTAGATCTTCTTCAACATAAAAATGATTCCTACAAGGTTTAGCAAGAATTTATACCAACTGTTTTGAAATCATATAGATCTACACTTCATGATCTATCAGAGTATGAAATACAAAATGAGAATAACCAGGCATTTTGAAGAGAAATCCTCTATTCAAACAAGCGAACAACAAACAAATGAAGGCAAGCTTTAGGATATACATCTCAACTGGCAGTACTAACATTAACTATATACATGTATGTACACTGTGATACTAAAAACGACAACAACCCATTAAACCAAAACTATAACATATTAAAAAGGACAAAACAAATTATCCAAACTTCGACATAATGATCTTACAAAATTTGGAAAGGTTCGTTAACTGCTTAACAGAATTTGCATTGAATAACTGATGAAATTTGATAACGTTAGGTCTACTGTTATAATATTTCTTAACATACTGATTACGAAAGTCATTGAAAGCTCGGCACACCAGAACATAATGAAATTCATCACCCTGTACCTTAATAGGGAACATATCTCAAGAGGTTGATCAGATAAATAACGATCAGATAAATAACGACATTTGGTAACTGGCGGCTTATTATTATCACAATGAAACTTACAAAGATATCCTACGTCCAATTTCAACAAATAACTATCCAGTATCCAAACCACCTTCCTGTTTGAAAAGCCTATATATATATAAACGATTTCTATGAACTTCATTATTCCAATTTTGCAAATCAATATCATTTAATCTAAGGTCCAAAGATGATTGAACTCAACCTAGATTCTAGGGGGTATTCTCAACCAACAAGTCTGACATTCCACTCTTGTCTAGGATACTTATAACTTTCACAATCCACCTTGATTCAAAATCACAACTTTCATGTACTTTACCCTGACTAACCCTCGCCCAAAAATTGATCATACGTTTCTCCACTTTACTTGCTAAAGCAAATCTACCAACTTTGCCATAAACCATACAGTTGGCAGTGCCACCGTTAAGTTTAAGCAAGCTTTTAAAGGACAAGTCCACTCGAAAAATAACTTACTTTCAATAAAAGCAGAAAAATCAGACAAACTAATCAAAAAAAGTTTGAGCAAAATCAGATACTAGTAATAAGAAAGTTATGAATTTTTGAAAAAGTATGTAAAACTATGGAACAATGAGAATCACAACACAAATTGCCAAGATGGTTATCAGTTTGTGACGTCATGTCCTCACTATTTATCAATTGCTCTATATGGTTTAATCCCATTAATTTCCATATTTATTCCCCAAAACTTGATTTCCCCATGCCTTTGCCCAGGTTATATGATTTGTATCATATTGCGTGCATGACATTTCACAAAATCTTTTATGAACTTTGAAGAATTTATACTATTTTCTGAATATTGTATTCATAATTATTGATTTTTATATAAATAATTTATCAAAATTCACATTTTCCATGATTTAACAGCCATGCGAATAGACTAATACACAATTGACACGGCGCGCGCACCGCTCATAGACTTGTACACAACAGATTTTTTCTTCTTCCACATTTTAACATGAAAACACGTATGTCCGTATTTGAAGTTGATTTCCGTACGGAATTTATTTATTTTAATATTTTTTCCTTTTTTAATACTTTGGCCCCCTCTCCTTAAATTTATCTTTTATTTTAATATTTTTCCTCATTTTTTTATATTTTGGCCCCCTTCTCTTTAAATTTATCTTTTATTTTAATATTTTTCTTTTTTTAAATATCTTTTCAAGTAGCCCCTGCCCCCCCCCCCCCTCCTAATTTTTATTTTAAAAATAAGTCCCTTTCAACTCCCTTTTTAATTCACTTTTATCTCCCTTTTAAATCTTTTCCCTCTTAAATAAACCTCGAAAACCCCTAAATACTTCGGTCACTGCACATGACGTCATCTAAATCTCATCCCTTCTAGTCTACGCCGAAGGCGAAATAATTAAAACGGAAAAACTGTGCATGTCATTACGAACTCGTAGCTCGTGTACAGTTTTTCCTTTATAATCATTTTGCCTTCGGCGTAGTAGAAGGGATGAGATTTAGATGACGTCATGCGCAGCTAAAGTTTTAAACTATCGCTGCAAGATTTTTATCATGGATGTCGATTTTGACCCATAATTTCCTAAAAAGGGACCATTAAACGGATTATTTCAGTCAAGTTGGTAAGTGGAACCGAAGTAGAGATCTAGTTAATATTTTAAGCCTAGAACTAATTGTGAAAATAAGATGCACCGGATATGCATCCTGTGAAATATATGGAATTTGGCCGGTAGTTTTGCCAAGTTTGGTGTAGTCTAGAGGTCTAACGTTTCTTTACACAAAGCGTTACACAAAGAGAGAGCAGACCCTACCCAAATCTGAGGCTAACGAACGAAAGAGACAGACAAATTTGGTCTAGATCTAACTCCGGGAAGCTCCAACACCGGCGCGCAGCGTCGGAGCTTCGGTAAAACTGTGAGTTGGGGCTTCTAAAAAATCCGTTTCGGTTACATTATTGTTAAATCTGCAAAGGGAGTACTTACAATTTTTACATCATAGGGTGCACGAATTCTCAGGGCATAATAATGATCACTTGAATTCATAATTTGAAGAATTCTTCGATGGGAAAAAAAGGGTTATTCAGAGCCCTCCACAAACGATTCTTCGATGTAGCAGCGTCGATTCAAAATGGCGAAGGGACGGTACGCATGCGCGGCAGAGCCGCAGAAAGTATGAATATTCATGCCATCGAGCGCTGATCGCTCGAAATCGCTGAATATGCACGAGGTTGAGAAGGGCTCTGTTTGTTCGAGTCGTGCATATTCAGCGATTTCGAGCGATCGGCGCTCGATGGCATGAATATTCATACTTTCTGCGGCTCTGCCGCGCATGCGTACCGTCCCTTCGCCATTTTGAATCGACGCTGCTACATCGAAGAATCGTTTGTGGAGGGCTCTGAATAACCCTTTTTTTCCCATCGAAGACTTCTTCAAATTATGAATTCAAGTGATCATTATTATGCCCTGAGAATTTGTGCACCCTATGATGTAAAAATTGTAAGTAGGGTCTACTCTAGACCGAAAGCTTCAGTCTCTATAATCGTCGGTTGTTCCACTAAGACTACGTCTGGCTCCACTAGACCTCCGGTTATAGAGACTGAACGACTGCCTATGCCAGCCTGTGTTGAACTTATTCCGCTAGATTTTAGCCGCTAGGCCCCTCCCACAAACTTGCCACGGCCGTATTGTTATGCCCCCAAAATCCCCCAAAATGTCATTTTACCTCGTTCATTTCCAATTTTAAATTAGGCCTAGGCTATAATACATCGGTTCCACTTACTAACTTGATTGATATAATCCGTTTAATGGTCCCTTTTAAGGAAATTATCGGTCAAAATCGACATCCATGTTGAAAATCTTGCAAGCCGTGTTAAACTCTCGCTGCCGTCAATCTCATCCCTTCTAGTCTACGCCGAAGGCAAAATGATTATGAAGGAAAAACTGTGATAACGCCATTACGAACGTGTAGATGGCGCACAGTTTTTCCTTCATAATCATTTTGCCTTCGGCGTAGACTAGAAGGGATGAGATTGACGGCAGCGAGAGTTTAACACGGCTTGCAAGATTTTCAACATGGATGTCGATTTTGACCGATAATTTCCTTAAAAGGGACCATTAAACGGATTATATCAATCAAGTTAGTAAGTGGAACCGATGTATTATAGCCTAGGCCTAATTTAAAATTGGAAATGAACGAGGTAAAATGACATTTTGGGGGATTTTGGGGGCATAACAATACGGCCGTGGCAAGTTTG